>APFE031460698.1:33943-145788 GCA_000404065.3 Pinus taeda
GATCCTTGATCGCTCGGTGGTAGCAGATCGGATCTGCCCGGTGGTGGCGAGTGTACACAGGAGCTTTATGCTCGTAGGAGCAGGTGGGCTGCAGTAACACCTGGCTCAGACTCAGATGATTCTTTCTGAGTAGAAGGGGATTGGCTCGTTTTTGCACTGACAGCAGCGCCAGGAAGGCCAACTGGCACGTCTGTTAGGCCATTAATCGCGCCAATGGCGCGGGTTTATCATTCAGGATCGCGCCAATTCACCTTCAAGTGGATCTGCAGGAGAGGCAGATCGGATCAATTTCGCTGTATTGGAAACGCCAAATTTGCAGATTGTGGATCTGTCCGAGGGCGGCAGATTGTGTTTTTTTTTTGGAGGTTTTGTACATGCAATTCGTGTGATGATGGTGGATTTGACTATCATGACAAGTAGTCATTAAGGGGGGGAGTTGGAAATTATTAATTCCTACTTGTCTATGGTTATAATTCTCCATTTGAGGAATTTGTTCCTACATTATAGGGATTTAGTTTCTCCTAGATTAGTGTGTGGTTGAGAGAATCTCTAAACCACACTAGTGGTTGAAAAAATTTACTGAGCTACGTTATACTGATAGCTGAACCGCGACTTACTGGACTTAATGACACGACTTAATTATACTCATCAATATTTAGTAGCGTTGATCAAATAACTTACGAGAACGGTGTTGAATATCACAGCGGCGTGGGGGCTGGTGTACGTTGTAGGTATTCGGAAGGTGTTCTGCTCTATGCACTGCCTCCTCCTGCCCTTCTCTTCCATGGCCTTCACGGCTGCGGCGACGTTGATCAAGTCGTGCATCTTCCTGAGAATCAGAGTCCATGAAGAGATCCTCCGTGGTTGAATCAGAGGATTGAGATTGATCAAGTACTTGTTGTATGGCTTGGCATCGGCATTGTGGAGACATTTTTTGCAATTCGTTGCATCATCTCTCGGATGGCTGCTCTCTCTGTCTTTGCAAGTAGTCACGGCAATTAGATAATCTCTCTGGGTCGCAGGACTGCATTTGCTGTTGCACGCCCCCTCCATACATATTGTCCTCATGGCCATGAACATTGGGAATACCCCAGTGAAGGAGGAGGAGGAGCAAGACGACGGATAAACCGAACCATTTAAATGTTAGCAGCGTCGTGGACGCCGAAAATACACCCATTGCTTTTTTCTTTTTCCGTGTTTCTTCCCGTGATGAACGAAATGCAAGTTTTTTGGTACGAATTGTAATGGGTATTAATGGTGTATTTATGAAGTCCAGGGAAGAAAACGAACGTGTCTCCTTGCATGTACAATACAACACGATGACACAAAGCGGAACAGATGCATTGCATGCAGCGCCTTACTCTCCACGTCCCATGATTTCAAAGTGACTATCCTAAGTTTCATCAAAATATGCATTTTTTAAATTTCAAACCGATTATCCTAAGTTTCATCAAAATCATGGAGTCTCCCCGGCAATAAGAGGTGCAAGCTGAAATTTTGGATAAAAGTTTGTTTGCAAGCGTATAATTAATCGGTCCTGGCAATAAGACCTCGAACACAAAACTTTGGATAAAACAAAAAAACGACGAAATGTTTATTTAAAACATTGGTTAAATGATTCGGTACGCCCAAATTAATATGAAATTGGATCGATATCGATCACTATAGTCCCATGCTGAGGCAGGGGCTAATAACATGAACTTAGTTTATTTTAAATAAAAACAAATATTATCACACGAAATTCCGAATATTACCGCACCCATGCAAGTTTTTATCTTTTTGAGAGGGTAGGAACGACATTTTCTTTAGAAAATTAACGCTCAAAAATACGGGAGGTAAGTGTGAGCGTTAAGTGGAGACACCAAGTGGGCGTTATATAAGGAGGCCCTTGCATGAGGTCATATAATATAAATATAATATATTATTATATAATATATATATATATATATATATTTTCATTTTAATTTTTTTTAATGGTAATGTATTTCAGTTTCAAGTAGTGTAAAGTATCTAAGTCACTTTTTCTTTTTCTCAGTCTACTAATTTCAATGGTGGCCTAAGCTATAGAATGACCTCAAAAGGTCCAATTGTTGCGTGGTATTTGGAAATCCCAATTTGAGGCCATTGTTAATCGCCTATGGACTTTGGCTAGAATGTAGCCCATAGTCGAATTGTTGTGTAAACATGTAAGCAAATCTTGGGATCTAAAGCAGGTTTTTCCTCTATATAATGTTGAAGGAAAAGATAACAAAAGTATAATGGAGGTGAAGCCACTGAGGGGCACAATATGAGATCAAATTCTCTTCTTTACACAGAGCATCAAGCTTTGTAATATGACATTTCGAACATGGAGATAGTTGTGCAACATTAAATCCTTTTGCCAAATGTAGATTCTTTGTTTTTAATTTGGATTTTCGCATAAGTGCATTAAAATGTATTCTTCAAGAAAAATAAGTTATAATATTTGATATCCTATTTTTGGTGAAGCATTTAGTTATTCCTCTGATTTAGATGGTTACTGATATTAACTTTAGTTCTATCAAGTAAAGTTTGTGTCAATGGAATCTTTCTTTTGTTCAAGAGCTTTAGAAAATGTAATAATTAAATAGGGTACTTGTAATTTGTTAGCATAGTTGTCATATACAAATTTAGTGCTTTTTATATGATTTTGTAGATATGTACTCTAAAGTATCCTTTGAGAAATATAAGTTATAATGTTTAGCATGCATCCTTTGGGTGAAATGTGTGTCATTGGTTTGTTTCAGATGTTACTGGTATTAACTTTAGTTCTATTAGAGAAGTTTGTGTTACTGAAATCTATCATTTACACATGGGGTTTAAAGAATGCAACATCTAATCATAGGCCTATCATTTGTAAACATTGTTGCCATATATGATTCTAATTTTGTATGACACCAAAGAAGAGTATCATAGTTAAAGCCACTAGTAAACTCATTTTTGAGCATGTTTGTGTTCATTTTGGGATACCTAGAACCATTATTTCCGATAGGGATAGTAAGTTCCTTGATATCTTTTGGTTCACCCTATGGTCTCTAATGGATATCAAGTCGGCCAAATCGACTACCTCTCATCTCGAAACAAAAGGAAAAATATTGAGTGGTTAATTCATATCTTGCTCATGTGCAACTCAAAATATCCATGCACATGGGACGAAATCCTTCCATATGTTCAACATAGCTATAATAGAACCCTCCATAGCTCTATTGTCCACATTCATTTTTAGGTGTCCGTAGGTTTCTAACCGTTGGTCTTAATCGATGTAGCACTTCCCATTACATATTCACTGTAGAGTCTTCCCATGCTCAAGCTCATGGATATAAGGTGGTTAACTTTGTAAAAAAAAATCTAACAGCTTGAATAACATGTTCATGATATGCTACAAAAAGTCAATCCCAAGTACAACTAACAACATGAAAAACATTGTGTTCCGCACAAGTTTCATGTTGGTGATAAGGTTTGGTTACATTTACAGAAAGGGTGCCTCATAGGCCCCCATAAGAAGCTTAGACCACTATGATATGGGACATACACAATCACAAAGGCTATGAGTGAAAATGCTTTTGAATTGAGTATCTCCACTTTCATTTTCTTGCACCAAGTATCTAATATGGAGTTGTTTTGACCATATTTTCCACCTATGTTGGATACCTTGGAAGTAGTTCAGAAATTGGGTCCCATAGAACTTAATCCCTACTACATTGAACATTTTATATTGGACCGAATCATGGACACAAAGACAGGTTCCAATAGAAAATACTATGCTAATAGGTTGTCAAAGTAGGGAAACTTCTTCACCAAGGCAAGTGGCTCACCAAGAGCTAATTTCAGTAGAATTTTCCCCACCTAATGAGGGAAATTGATGCGATGGATACCATTTCTTCCTAAGGGGGAAGAATAATATAGGTGGGTATTTGTAGCCATCCACCTCTTCCACCAACTCAATGGTTCTCTATCTTCCTACACATTTTTTGTGTCTTTTCAGATCCCATACTTTGGAGGCAATTTTCAAGCCCTAAACAATGTTTTTGGCCATTTGGGGGGCAATTTTCAAGCCCTAAACAATGTTTTTGGCCATTTGGGGGGCAATTTTCAAGCCCTAAACATGACGTCAATTGGACTGATGATGACGTTAGCAACACAGTCAGTCATAAAAATGATGACGTGGAAGTACAGTTAGTGGGGTGTCGACCAATCAGAGGATGACATGTGGCGAATGACGTTATCCAGACAAACGATGATGTCAACAACACAGTCAAAAATATATACCAATCAGAACATGCCACATGGAACCCAATTGGATGTGGGATGCTTCCATTAATGGAGTGACATTTTGACACTTCGCAGCAGATGAAAATGATGAAATTGTCGCCTACTTCATAATCCTCGCCTGCGGTTCTCTATTGAGCTTTGGTGCATGGTTTCATAGTTGGGCTAGAAAATGGGGCTGGGGCTAAGCCCCAGCCATTAGTACCACCCCTTGGCTCCGAGGCGACAAGGGACTAGGGCTGGGGCTTAGCCCTGGCCCTAATTGCCAATAGAAAATACATTGAAATTTAAATACAATCTGCAACGTTATATGGTTAAGTAACATTCTAGGGCGTGTTGGTAAAGTGGTTTGGTGCTTGATGCTTGGTCCAAAGTTCGATCTCGGTTGATTGCTCGACCTCCATACAAAATTTTATACCACTCTTGGGAGGCCATGTGGCCCTTCCCCATTAGTCCTCCAATTACACAATCAACAACCCATAAATTAATTAAAAAATGAATCCTCAACTAATTAAATTCCAACATTCACGAAACAGTCATAAGGAGACACTTGTCAAACTGTCATTGGACCATCAACATACAGTGACCCTCCCTATTCAATGTATGAACTGCTGACTGGGTATACCTGCAACTTCAACTTTTAAAATTTTAGTTGTTTGGCAATTCTACTAGAACACAATATCAGGAGGATACAATATCGATTTTGAGTGAAACGAGTTGTGTTGGATTCAATTTGCCGAGATCTATCCAGTCATTTAGGTTTCGAGCTCTGTCACACATTTTGAATTTTGAGCACTAATTTGATCCCCTAGATCATGGAGGTATAAGGTGTATTTTTTCCATGTGTTCATTTGATTCTGCTGAGATTATGACTTGAATATGAAGTCCATGTATGCCACCTTGTGAGAGGATCATTGTATGCCACTTTATGTGAGATATTGTCCCTTTGTCATGTTGAAGGAGAACATCTTGTGAATGAAAGTTCTATGTAGGAGAACATCTCTTGGGAGAGACATGCCACTCTAGATAAGGGGTTCATCCTTGTATTGACATAGATTGCGTATGTACTCATCTTCTTGCATAGACTATTGAAGTGGCCTCCCCACTCTTGACCCAGGGCCCAGAGATGTAGTCCACATTGGATGAACTAATTTGAATTATGCTACATTGTTCAATGATTGGTTCTACACTTTCAATTTAAAAAACAAAACAAATAAATATAACATACAATTTTTAATAAAATAATATAGCCACACCCCTACAAATTATAGCCATTCTACTAAAAAGAAAAATCATAATGGAGAGCTAGCAGCAAATTGGATTGCTTCCTTTCACCACCACAAACGACTCCTAAATCCACCTTTAACCACCTTATTTCCAAGATAAAGATGTAGTTGTATTTTTCCCCTTTAATAGATAGGTTCTCCCTTTCTGCCATATTTAGGTGCAACGTAATCAATAGATCCAATCACAAGATTTGAGGTGCCTCTCGGAGCTTTTGTTGAATTCTCACGCCCTATTGCAGGTATCATCAACAGTGAAGTTCTTAAATCTCGAACATGGGTAGTCCTCGTTGCATTCAAAATAGAAACATTTGAATCCCCCTTTGATTTGATGTGTTGTTGGGTTTCACAAAATTTCTTACCCTGGTAGGTCAAGCTTTCCGTCTAGAATCTCCCCGCCTTTGATTTATTTCCAAAAACGTACAACAGTACTACAAATGGAATGACATATCCAAGAACAATAGTTCTTATGCACAAAGTTATCCCAAGAAACTTTCTTTTAGATGCTTGGTGGAATGAATATGATGCTTTCTTTGTCTGTAGATATGTGTTTGTGGGTTCCAAGTTTAGAAGAGTGCCCAACTTTCCACAAGTTGCTTGTAGTAGGTCTTTTTCACTTAGGGGATCGATGCGAAAGAAGACAAGTGATCTTCCCGGATCATTGTTTGTAGATATCTAGTTTTCCCATGTCATCAAACCCTTCCTGTATGCCAACGTTGGATCCATTTTCTATGAAATTGCCTACCTTTCTAGAACGAAAAAATATCACTAAAACATCTATGACCGCACAACCTGGACACGACAACACACTCTTCTGTATGAAGTAGCTCCGAAGGAGTTCCATTGGCCAGATTGAATTCGAGTTTAATGATCCTAAAAATGGCATTTAATGCTATCAAATCCATCATGGATCACATATATTCTTCTTTGTAGTTGACGAATTTGTGATAACAGTTCTCGATTTACAAATCATATTTTTTAAATTCTTCCATAATGGCCAATTGAAATGTTGCTAGTCCATTCATTTTTTCCTAGAGACTACAAAAAAATGTCAATAACTCTTTTATGTTCTCTTCTTCATCTTCCTCATTTATGGAATCATTGATCTCCTGCTCAACTTCAAACAATATTTCATCTTCTTCCTCATCTTCAAAGAACATCACATAATTGGTTGTCGTGAAACCCCCATGGCCTACAATGAAACAAACAACTCAGAAAACTATCTACTCACACACCTTCGCTATACCAAATTGGAATAATTCATGCACAAAGCAAACAAACATAAACTATATTATTTCAAACCCTAAATACATCCCACATATATAAAGCGCTTATGAGATCAAAGAGATTCTAAGCTAGGAGGTTGTTTGTTGAAAAATACCTCAACAACCCAATCCAACCAACAAACCCAATCTACCAATATACTATTGTAAGCATTAATTCTAAGTGAAATTGTGGTTTGATGCTTTCAAATTAAATCCCTATCATACACCTAATAACTATTAATGTGGTTGATATAGGCTTATAGTTGTATATCAACCATATTAGTAAATATAATTGATCTAGTTATCATTAGGAATTTAGCCAAACAACTTTTAATTGAATTTATGTTTTTTTGTTTTTAATTTAGAAATTTTATTGTTTAAATAAATATAAATCCTTAAACATTTACATTGCACATTTTTTTTTTTAAATTTTACTAAATAACTCTCAATCCAATTTATATTTTTAATTTAAAATTCAATTTTAAATGTATAAAAATGATTTTTTTTTAAATCTCACTAATTCCTAACTAATTTCTCTTCCTAACCAATTTTGACAAGTAAAAATAAAACACTCTCAAAATGTAAAACAACTGGAATATTGTGATTTGAACCTAAGCAAGAATGTAAAACAACTAGAATATTGTGATTTGACCCTTAGTAGAAATTGGTCTTTTTTAAGTTGTTTTTAAATGGAACTTTTTAAAGATTCTGGCGAATTGCTGACCAAAATCTTGGATTCAAATTTTTATTTGTATTATTTAAACTACTCTTTTAATGGCCACAAAATACTTTAATGGTATAAAATTTACTAGTCAAACTTATAATTTTATGAATCCCTATCAATTAAACTTACAATTTTAATGAATCCCTACCCAATTTTCAACCAATTAAATCAGATAATAAACCAAAAAAGTTTTCGCAGAATCTCACTTAAAAACAACGGAGTTGTCTATAATGCGACTTTTTGGAGATTTCGGTGACGGAAACCCGCGGAAGAAATTGAGGTTAAATCTTGATTTGTTGCAGTTAAAAAGGTTTTTTGACTGCATATTTGGATTCAGCACCCTGAAAAACCCCTGGGATGCTTTGATTGTGCAGAAACTAGCTATCAAACTTGCTATTCTAATAAATTGCTGCCAGATTTTGACCTGAAAAACCTACGGGAAAGCTTCCAAAAAATCGCGTTATAAACAATTGCAAAAACAACTATATAATTCTTGCAGTCGACTCTCGAGTCTTGAACAACGAGACGACAGGAGGAATAATCGTTCTCTCGAGTCTTGAACAACGAGACGACAGGAGGAATAAACGAACGATTAGTGGAAATACGCGGCAAACCTTAAACGGACCCACAAGACTTACACCTAGAAAGTTTTGAAGGATCATTAATGTTCTGCAACATCAATAGATTTTCTCACACGTGTGACAATGATACTCTCAAGCGCAGTGTACAGATACAGCAGCTGGGTACAGCTAATATTCAACTGTCGCTGTGCAGTGTGAACTGTAAATGGCGGATTACAATGCAAATATTTCATTTAAAATATTGAAAATAAATTTAATACGGTAAAGTTGGAAATTACAGTTTTATTTTGACACTATTTAGTAAAGATTTTTGTAAATCTAAATTATAGCTGTCAAACTTCAAAATTTTAAGTATCCCAGAAGTTTTGATGGCGCTGAATCTATTTCTACCATCAAAAATATGATTCAAACAATGCTTCTACAAGATTTTGTGAATCTATTTTGTCCGGATTCGAGTCACTTCAAACTTCAAGATTTTAGGTGCTCCAGAGGTTTTTGATGGTACTAAACCCATTTTCACTATCAAAAACATGATTCAAACACTGCCTTTACAAGATTTTTTGAAATTGTTTTCCCCGGATTCTGGTCACTTCAAACTTCAAGATTTTAAGTGCCCCAGAAGTTTTTGATGGTGCTGAATCCATTTCTACCATAAAAAACATGATTCATTTGCCAGTCACTTTGATCGTCTAGGCAATTCCTCTGCCTCCTATCCCAATTGTAACTACTGTTGAAAGTTAGTTTAGTCTGCTATTTTAAGTTAAAAACTATGTTTTTGGGAAAAATTGCATAAAAAATTATAACTTATATGGCTTAATATTAATTAAATTAATAGTGGTGAATAAACAAATTGAATTTTATAGTCTTGTTTTCGGAAGAACTAAGAACTAATAAAGTGAGATGTGGGTATCTACACATTTATCATTTTACTCTTATATAAGTAGTGAGAAAAACATAAATAATGATGAGAAGTACTCCTAGTAAATATATATTTATTTACATCTTATTCCTATCTATTTTTTATGCAAAAAATTCATTTAATATGGTGTCATGTAAATGGTAAATATATTATTTACTTCTTTAAAAGGTTAAGAATAAAAAATTACTACACAAATATTTAAAAATAATGCATGAATATTGTAACTATATCCATAAATTATAGCATAAAATATGTGAGACTGTTATGCACATGGTATTATCTTGTACAATAAGTCTTCAAGTTATGGTCCAATCAATTGCTTGAAAATAATTTTTTTAATAATTGAAAAATAAATATTTATTTTTCAAAGTTAAACATTAGAAGTTGCATTGGTCAATGCTAAAGTAATAGTGGTAAACAAACAAATATATTGCTAATTTAATTTATTAGTAATTTAGTCAATAGTGTTTGTAATAGTGGTAAACAAACAAATCTATTGCTACTTTAATTTATTAGTAACTTAGTCAATAGTGTTTTTCTTTCCTATTTTTTGTTTATTATTTTTTTTATATTTCTCTATTTTTAACAATTAATTTCCTTAACTCTTTCGAGTATTTTTAGTTTTTCTTTTATATTGACCAGATAATATAGACATAAAATGTTCTTATTTTGATTAAAATAATTTTTATTGACCAAATAATTTTTGATATTTTATTAAAAATTCACCTAAAATCTATCAAAACTTTTTTATGTTGATTAAAATCATTTTTATTTGTAACCACTAATTTTGTAAGGTGATGCATTTCTGCTATTTAATCTTAAGGATAGATCATTTATTTCATCTTGATTTTGATTTTAAGGATGAACCACATTATAGGATTATGTAAAGTAATGCATCTCTGTTATTTAATTTTAATTTTAAGAATAGATCAATTTTTTCATCTTGATTTTGAAGACCAACCACATTATAAAATTCGAAATATAAATTAACAAATAATAATGATGTGATTGATCTAAAAATCATTTTCAAAAAAAACTTTACAAATATGAAAATAATGATAAGAATATAATTACACCTAAATAAACCATATTAAATGATTTAATAAACCCTACAAATAAGAAATCAAATCGTGTTCCCATTGTTTTTTATTAGTCAAATTAACAATTTGTTTTGTGATGGGTTCAATTTTAACAAAAATAAAAACTTCACAGCTCTTCATACTTATTTTTATTGTGACTTAAATGTGTGAGTTTATTTTTTTATTTTAAATTTAGTGTTATGAATTTTGTAAATTTGATGATGACTATGTGGTTGTATTCACTTTTTATGGAATGTAATATTGCCGCACCAAATCTGATTAGTAGTTTTTTTTTTTTTCTACTCAATGCCCTAGTCCTTTTCCGATTAGAAAGGTTAACTAAGGATGGTAAGGATTACATAGGTTTAATTAGTGAAAACTAGGGATTCGTTGGTGGTAGTTTAAGGTAATTTGATGTTAATTAGTGGTAATTGTAGTATATAGGGGCAATAGTGTTTTGTTTAAGCTAATTAGGGATGTTTAAGGGTAATTAGGGGTATTTTAGAGTTATGATGAATTAAGGGTGTGTAAAGTAATTAGGAGTGAGAACAGCGAGTTCAAGTGGATTCAAATAGAAAGGGCTAATGAGCTTGCTATCGGGCATTAAATGCTCATTTAGCTGCAAGCTTAATAGCCATTTAAAACAGACAAGTGCGGTGCTTTCCGAACACTCCATTTCCACCGAAAGCTATATGGTTATTGAACTTACAGCTAAACAGACATTTAATGCCCGATAACAGGCTCATTAACCCTTACTGATTCAAACTAGAATTGTACTAGCCGCTCTTTTCTCCCTCTTGCCATTAGAATCAACCCTAGCCGCTCTTTTCTCCCTCTCGCCATTAGAATGATAGTCCTCGAAACTATAAATTGACATAACCCCTCGCTCATTTTCATCTCGAAGCACTCCTCTTCCTGGTTTTGCTGTAGCCGCTTCCTCGTCGCTTTGGTTTCTCTGTTTGAAAGGCCATTTCTAAAAATGGAGAATCGCAGAAGCTCTGGAGGAAGCGGGTGGTGGGTCTGTGTCCTTCCTCTCTTCACGAAAGATGGCCCTGCTTACTTCTTGCACTCCTCATCTGACGATGTTTCTGCATTGCGTCAGTGGCCTCTGTATATTGCACTGCTTATTGTTGCCGTCTGTGCTGTTCTCGTCTCCTGGTTGAGCCCTGGAGGCTGTGCGTGGGCTGGACGGAAGAGAGGTCGCGTTCCCATTCCTGGCCCCAAAGGATGGCCGATTATCGGAAGTCTAATGGACATGAGCGTCGGCCTTGCTCACCGCAAGCTTGAATCTCTGGCTCGTCTTCATGGTGCGAAGAAGCTCATGTCCTTTAGCTTGGGCTGCACGCCGGCTGTTATCACGTCAGATCCGGGGGTGGCCCGAGAGTTGCTTACCTCCCCTCACTTCGCCAACAGACCCCTCAAGCAATCCGCACAGCAGTTGCTGTTTGGGAGGGCTATTGGCTTCGCACCCAACGGGGACTACTGGAGGCTGCTCAGGAGAATTGCTTCTGCTCATCTCTTTGCTCCTCGCAGGATCGCTGCTCATGAAGCTGGGCGCCAGGCCGACGCTGTGGCAATGCTGGCTCAAATCCAAAAGGAGTATCATTCTAAGGGTGTTGTTACGGTTAGACGACACCTACAAGGAGTTGCGGTGAACAATATCATGGGAAGTGTCTTTGGAAGGAGGTTCGACATGTCTCATGAGAATGAAGAAGTGAAGAAGCTGCGGGAGATGGTAGATGAAGGGTTCCAACTGTTAGGAGCGTTCAACTGGGCGGATCATCTCCCATGGCTGCGACCGCTGGACCCTCTTCGAATCCATGCTCGCTGCGCCCGCCTCGTGCCGCGTGTGACAACTTTCGTTAGAAATATCATCGAGGAGCATCGTCGGGAAGCGCAGCGTAAAGAAAGCGGCGACCAATCTGATTTTGTTGATGTTCTGCTGTCGTTGCAAGGAGAGGATAAGCTCGAAGTGGAAGATATGATCGCTGTTCTCTGGGTACTTATTTCCGTTCACTGCTCACTGTATTTCACTTAGGTTAGAATAGAAGAAAATTAATATAGTCATTCGCATTTAGGGGAGGGACGTTAACTAAGTTTCGGAGGGCTTGTGTGCGCAGGAGATGATCTTTCGTGGTACAGATACGACGGCTCTGCTTACAGAGTGGACCATGGCAGAACTGGTGCTGAACCCTGAAGCTCAGAAAAAAGCTCAGTCAGAGTTGGACGCCGTAGTGGGGCACGACCGAAGCGTGAAAGATTCAGACATTCCAAAGCTGTCGTACCTCCAAGCGGTGGTGAAAGAGGCGCTGCGAATGCATCCACCTGGACCGCTCCTATCATGGGCTCGTCTCTCTACAGAAGATGTCAACATGGGCGATGGAATGTGTGTTCCAGCGGGCACAACTGCCATGGTGAATATGTGGTCGATTACTCACGACCCCAACATTTGGGAATCGCCACATGAGTTCCGTCCGGAGAGGTTTGTGGTGTCTGAGGGCGGGGAAGAGGTGGATGTAAGGGGCAACGATCTGAGGCTTGCGCCTTTTGGTGCGGGTCGGCGAGTATGCCCCGGAAAGGCTCTGGGCCTTGCCACTGTTAATCTCTGGGTTGCGAAGTTGCTCCATCATTTTGAATGGCTTCCACATGCTGAACGTCCGGTTGATCTGTCGGAGGTCCTTAAGCTGTCGTGTGAAATGGCTCGTCCTCTTCATTGCGTTCCAGTCATCCGGGTGCCTTTCGCTAAATCTTCGGATTAGCTAATGGCCATTATCATCCAAATCGTGATGTTTTTTTGGGTAGTATTAGTAGGCATTACGCAATGCCGTTCAATTTTTGCCTGCGATTATGTATTTGAGCTTACGAATGGTAGATTTTCCGACCTGTCCTTAAAAGGGGATTATCGTTCTCACTCTGTTCTCATCCTCAGGGCACTTTTTGGGTATTAATGATGTTAAATGCAGTGTTTATGTTTTTGGGCTTTGATTCGTCTGCTTAATCTATATGAATAATATCAATTTTGAGTATGACAATGAAGATGTTACAACATTGAAATCTTGAAATCGCAGCAATTTTACTAGCTTTTGAGTATTTCTTGAGATATCAACAAATGCAACTTGATGGAAGCCATAATTCCATGATATGTTTGTATGTATGTTGTAACATAGAGACATGGTGCAGTGTTAACGAGCACGTTTTTATTATAACATTTATTAAATCTCCATACATTCATTCATTTCCTCTTTCCATAAAGATTTCGGAATAACGTGAGATACTGTAGTTGAATCACAGA
Source organism: Pinus taeda (assembly GCA_000404065.3). Taxonomy (NCBI): domain Eukaryota; kingdom Viridiplantae; phylum Streptophyta; class Pinopsida; order Pinales; family Pinaceae; genus Pinus; species Pinus taeda. The sequence goes on from APFE031460698.1 coordinate 47,374, forward strand.
TTTTGCTTCATCGTAGGGTGCGGATCATGCGCACCGTAACATGCACTCAACCGTCATCTAACGATTCAGCTATATCGCGTCATTTAATTTTCGATGGCTTTGGTTGCATTTGGGTAATTGCATCGAACTAACAGTTTCGAAAGAAATGTTTAAATTACAGCTACGGCTTAATGAGATTGGAAGTTTTCTATTATTACCCTTTCAATCACCCAAATTTTTAGTAAATGCTTAGCCTGCGCCATTTTACTTTTATTGCGACTCGCGAGGTTCTGAATTTTTTCGGAGGATCCGCTTGAGCGTTAACCCTAAATCATTCATCGACGTCCAATCTGAACGTTCTGTCTAAGTGTCTTGTTTTTCAACAACTGTCGGGTAGTCCATAGAGAATAGATGAGTAGAAAAAGGCGTGTTAAAGTACAAAAACAAATTATTAAATGTAGAGGCCTCAGTCCCGAGCATTATGTTAAAAGACCTGAACAGGAATTCGGGTTAAATATGCTGCTGGGTATGAGCAGGTTCAAACAAGTTTTTTCGGTCTTCTCTCGATCAGCGCGACAACAGAACAAATAACCGAAGAGTTGAAATACGCGGGGAATCTTAAACGGACCCACCCGCTAGTAGTAAGTATGAAAGTCTGACTCGGAAGTCGGGTTGGAATTTGGATTTTTCATTATTTTTCAAATAATTTTTTTTGGGGACATTTTAGGTTTAGGTTTTTAAGTTATTTTTGAAGAATTTTAACTTTTAAATTTTGCTCTTCAATTATCACGTTTTGATAATAAATTAACTGTTCAAAGTTTAATTTAAATAATTATCTTTTAATAACATAATTATGTTAAATTTTCACATATGTTTATTATAAGAAAAAAACAATATCACATTAATTAAATGATTTGTTGGATCATAAAAGTTGTTTTACTTATTGATGCGATCTACAACTCTAAAACCATCTAGATTCCATTTCTCAATTCTTCTCCCAAACACAAGATACAAAAATTATGGGCAAACTCACACAGGTTACTATTATTGCAATCAATATGCTCCTATTTCAGTATTCCTAATTTGGATTTCTATTAGACCATTTAAATGTTGCAATTTCAGTAAAAATAAATAGATTTCTTCCATTAATATAAACATAAAATATTTCTAAGAAAAAATTTCTATCTCAAAAACTCTAGAGTTCATAAAAAATTATCCTCTCCATCTTCATAATCACATAGAAACTATGTGTAATTTGAGTTTGTAGTAAAACTAACACAATTTTCCCATCTCAAAAACAGTAGAGTTGACCAAAAATTATCCTTAAACTGCCCATCCTCTCCATGATCATAATCACATAGAATCTATTATAGTTTAAGTTTGTAGTAAAAGTAACCCAATATTTCCATCTCAAAAACGGTAGAGTTGACCAAAAATTATCCATATACTGTGGATCCTCTCCACCATCATAATCACATAGAATCTATGTGCAGTTTGAGTTTGTGGTTTTAATATGTAATAAAGTTTTCACATGGGCGTGTTAGATGGTAGCCTATTAAATTAGACCCCAAAAAAAATCAATATGGTCAAAACAATTACTACATCTGACATGCATAACCAAGTCAACCATTGCACATTCGTTAGTTTCAATCGGCATCCAATCATTTGTTTCACCCGTTTTAGATGGGAATTAAAACCACTTAAAATTTGTCCTGAAATCTTTATATTTTAAATTTGTTCTGAAATCTTTATATATTATATTTGTTGTTCACGTTTGTTTTTGTTTGTAGTTTATTAACAATGGAGTGAAAGGAGATAAACAACTTTATAAAATAGTACACTTATAACTTTAAATAACACGAGCTTCGTTTGTTTTAAATAAAAACAAATATTATGGCATGAATTCTTTATATATTATATTTGTTGTTTTCATTTGTTTTTGTTTCTGTAGTTTATTAACAAGCGAGCAAAAGGAGATAAGAAAAATTATAAAATAGTACACCTCTCGCCTTAAATAACATGGACTTAGTTTATTTTAAATAAAAACAAATATTATCGCACGGATTTCGAATATTACCGCAACCATGCAAGTTTTTATCTTGGGTAAGAACGACATTTTTTTTACAAAATTAACCCTCAGAAATAGTTTTATATCTTTCAAAACCTATCAAAAAAATAGTTTTTAAAATTTTTAAATATAAAATGAATTGTTTATAGTGTGATTTTTTGGAATTTTTGTTGTTTGAATTCATATAAAATTTTGAGGTAAAATCTTGATTTTTGTTATTTAAACTGGTTTTTTAATTGTATATATGAATTCAGAGCCCTTCAAATTTTTAAGGCACTTTTATTGTGTAAGGTTTACTTATCAAACTTGTGATTTCAATAAATTCCTGCTAGATTTTAAAATACTTAAACAAAAAATACATATACATCAGCTGGGTACAGACTGCTTTTAGAATATTTTTCTGTGGATTTTGTTTCCCAATCTGGTGGTGTTTTGTGATTTTTACAATTTGAGTATTTCATGTTGCGATTTATTCATTTAAAAACCATTGGTGTTTTATAATAATGTTTTTAATCCTCTACACTTTCGCTTGGCTTGTCCCATTAGTTCTTTCGCTTTGGCTAATTAAGCAAGGTGACAGACATTTGGACTGTCGTTCAGCCATATGGATATGGAAGTGAATAGATGGTCCACCTCAACACTAAGGCAGGGTTCTTACATGGGTTGGGTTTGATTTGAATAGTTTAGGTTTTTTTTGTTTCATTAACGATGATCTCAATAGTTTGGATTTTCTTTGTTTCATTAACGCTCATTTGACTTTAGGGCTTCGCTTGGATAGGAGGTCTAGCCCTAATCTATTTTCATTTCACATTTCATTGGTTGTATGCTGGTTGTATATCGTTGCTTTGCTCTGCAACATCATGGTTTTGGGCTTAGGTAAAGGCTCCTACATAGTCAACAAAAATGCAAGGTCTTGGGTATCTTTTGGGGTTTAATCACTGTCTTTCTTCTTGCTTTTGGTTGTTTTCCACAGCTATTGTTTCCAAGCTAATCTTCTATAACACTTGCACAAGCTGCGAATAACGGTCCCGGATATCAACACCTTTTACCAATGTGCATATGGAACAACAAACCCCATTAGAGCAATGAATTCTGGTGAACATGCTATATCTTCTCATAGCTCCATTTATAGTGTAGCCACATTGTATCCAATAATTTTGATAGTCTTCAACCATGAAATACACCACGGAATTCATTTTGTTCATACAATCTCAGAAAATAAGAACATAGAATAATAAAGAGATGCCTTACCTTGATTAGAGGGTACGATGTCAGCTATAGAGGTCCCATAGCTGTGAAGAACACAAACAAGATAGCTTTGTAGCAATATAACATTTTACACTAGAATGTCTCAATTTTGGGTTGAATCTTATACTTCTGCAAGCTCTTAATCTTCTTGGGCTCTAGAATATCCAAGGGAAGCAGAGCGATTGTGAAAACGATGGGGAGGAACGTGGTGTTGTGGAAATATAATATGTTGTCAAGTATTCTAGCTTAATAATACCAAAAAGTTTCCCAATACGAGAGGGCCCTTCCTAGCTGGAGCTCTATTTTCTCTAACGTTTTAAAGAGAGGCATTATAAAATGCTCATGAGCTTCCCATAACACCCGAACTGACCAAATCTAGGGAATGAATTGAAACCGTGTTAATCATTGTGCACTCCCCATGGAAGTTGAGCTGCAAGATGTTGCATTAGGTCTATATCTTTAACATTGTGTAGAGAATCTAGAACATTTGTCTCTTCCTCTCTATGATCACTAAAGGCATAACCTGGTCTCAATTATGAACCTCTAAATTGTTAAAATAAGCTAATTACTCCTGCATGAGGAGCTGGCTAAACATAGAAAGTCAGTTAATTGAGTGATTGAGTGTTGAGTCAAGTCAAGTTAAGTGATAGAGGACTTTAGTGTGTGGTTGCATGTTAAGATATTTTAGGCAAGTCGCTAATTGGAAAAGGTTTAAATATCCTTCACTGGGTTCATTGTAAGCATCATGTTTTGTGTGATCAATAGAAGAGCAGCAACTCGTGTTTTATATGTGAATTCTGTCAAAATGAGATGCTTGAATTAATAAAATAAAAAGTCACTGGTCAACTCTACAAAGGAGAGTCTGAACCAGGGGAGTCTGGCTCTGCAAAATGCTCTACATTCTCAATAAACATCAAACATTATATAGCACACATAGTTATAGGGAAGTTAGAACCATACCCTAAGAAATAGAAATTAATTCCTATCCTAAGGTCTCGTGAACCAAGTCACACTATTATAGGATTCTCCATTATCTTCAACGCTCCCCCTTAATGGAGAAGGGGTTCAAAAATATGCCTAACATCTCCCTAAACATTTCAAACTAAATTTTTCCAAGAGGCTTAGTGAAAATGTCTGCAACATTATCACACATTTTACAATATACAAGATGGATTTCCTTTGATTGAACTTTCTCCCTGACAAAATGGAATTGTGTATCAATGTGTTTAGTGTTCTTGTGAAACACTGGATTATTAGCAAGTTTGATTGAACTCTGATTGTCACATCTGATTGTTGTTGCATCTTTCTGTTCTTCCCCGACATCCTAGAGAAGTCTCTGCAACCAAACTGCCTCACATGTTGTTGCACACATTGCTTGATACTCTACTTCCGCTGAAGACAAGGAAACTGTGATCTGTTTCTTACTACTCCATGTAATCACCCTGAATCCAATGCTGAATGCATAGCCTGTTATGGATATGTGGTCGTCTACATTTCCATCCCAATCAGAATCTGTAAGTCTTGTCAATCTAACATCAGAAGAATCAGTATAAATAATACCATAGTCTATAGTTCCTTGTAGGTACCTTAAGACACCTTTTGCTGCATTCCAATGACTCTCGAGTGGTTTGGACATGTATTAACTTAGCACACTGATTGCATAAGCCAAATCTAGTCTAGTGGTGGTTAGGTAGATTAAGATCCCAACCAACTGTCTATAAAGTGTCGCATCTGCCTCTTTAGAGCCATCCTCACTCTGAAGTTTAATGTTCTGTTGCAGTGCTACTGCTGCAGCCTTACACTGATCCATCCTGAATATTTCCAATAGACCTTTGACATACTTACCCTAGGATAGAAAAGGTCTTGAATCTCTCCACATCTCAAGACCCAAACAATATCTTAATTCACCAAGGTCTTTCATTTTGAACACCTGTGACATTTGTTGCTTGATTTCTTTGATTAGAGCAATAGCATCCCACGTAATAATTAAATCATCTACATACAAAGAAATCAATACTATGTGCCCATTTTCATCTTTCATGGTATACAAATTAGGGTCATTTTTACTAATGTTGTAACCAAGTTGCAGAAAAAATGAATCAATCTTTTCATACCAGGACCTGGGTGCTTGTTATAGTCCTTATAGAGCTTTCTTTAATCTACAGAAAAAATGTTCTTTCCCTTTCTGGACAAAACCCTCAAGTTGCTATAGATAAACCTCTTCTTTCAATTACCCATTTAAGAATGCAAATTTTACATTTAGTTGGTGAATCATCCAATGTTTCTTAGTAGCTAAAACAATCAACATTCTGATAGTGTTTAGTTTAGCTACAGGGGCAAAGGTTTCTTCATAGTCAATGCCTTCTTTTTGTGAATACCCCTTTGCTACCAATCTAGCTTTTAATTTATCTATGGTTCCATCTGCATTCATCTTGGGTTTATACAACCATTTACAGTCTATGGTTTGTTTCCCTTTAGGAAGTTCAACCAGTACCCAAGTGTTGTTTCTGATTATAGATTCATATTCCTATTCCATAGCTGCTTTCCATTCACTACATTCATTTTCCTTCCTTATAACTAGAAGGTTCAACAACATTCATCATACTAGTTATAAAATAATTTTCCCTATATCTTACTGGCAACTGAGCTTTTCTACCTGATCTCCAGAGTGGTGGGGTAGCTTCAAACCTTGTCTGATCATCATTTTCAGGACTTGGGTTGATTGCTACATCATCTTCTTTCCCTTCCTGCTGTTGTTGTTGTTGCGGCATCTGTTGTTGCTCATTGTTGTCACCTGATTCATCACTTCCTTCTTCCACCAACAAGGACATGTGTCATTCTTCCTTAGCACTCTCATGGCTTCCATCATTAACCTGCTCATGAAACACTACATCTCTGCTCTCAAACACTTTATGAGTAAAGGGATTAAACAATTTATAAGCCTTAAATTCTGTACAATAGCCAACAAAAATACATTTGATGGCCTTTGAGTCAAGTTTCTTTCTATCTTCCTTTGGGATATGAGCAAATGCTTTTCTACCAAAAACCCTCAAATGCTTAACTGCGAGCTTCTAACCAAATAAAGCTTCAAAAGGAGTTTTAAAATCTAAACATCTTGCTGGACTCCTATTCTTTAGATATACTGCAGTATTAATCGCTGCAACCCAAAAGCCATTAGAAAGATTCTTACCTTTCAACATACTGCGAGCACACTCCACAAGGGTTCTGTTCTTCCTCTCTGCAACCTTGTTTTGTTGAGGGGTGTGGGGTACTGTAAACTGCTGCTGTATCCCATTATCTTTGCAGTATTTGAGTACAAAAGCTTTCTTGTACTCTCCCCCTTGATCCAAGCGGAGAATCCTGATGCATTTACCTATCTATTTTTCAACCTTACTTATGAAATCCTTGAAGTATTCAAAAGTGTTGCTCTTCTTCCTCAGGAAATGCACCCAAGTAAATCTAGTACAGTCATCAATAAACAATAAAAAATAGTATGCACCGCCTAACGATCTTGTCTGCATAGGCCCTCATAGATCTGTGTGTACCAGCTCAAGTATATCTCTCTTCTTTCTATCAAAATTCATAGGAAATTCATCTCTGTGCAACTTTCCTAGTGCACACGCATCACAATCAATATGAGAAGATTTTAGAAAAGGAAGACCTTTGACCATACCTCTTTTCTGTAAAAGCAGCAAATCATTGAAGTTAATATGGCCGAGCCCCTGGTGCCATAAGTCTACTGTAGTCATGGTAGATGATGCCAATGCCTAATGTGGTGCGCTTTTGACATTTAACTTGTACAATCCTCCCACACGAATACTTGATGCAATAGGCTTCATAGAATCCAACAGGTCTTTAATGACACAATATTATTTATAAAATTCTACCTTGAGGTTCTGATCAGTCATAGTAGAAACAGAGACCAGATTCTTTTTTATCCAGGTACATACATAACATTATGGACATGTCTAATATTTCCATCAGGAAAAACAACAGGAATATTACCATAACCTTTGATTTGGTACCCTCTATCACCGCCAAGATAGATGTTTGCTCCACTGCTGGTCTCTTTGAAGTCTTCAAACCACTGTTTGTTCCCTGTCATGTGGATGGATGCACTTGAGTTGACAAACCAGGTATCTGTTTCATCCTCCTTAGCCGAAAGTGCAGAGTCGAATATGAACAGTCTAATGTTTTGACTCTGTTCCTCATCATCAAAATGACCTGCATGCTGCTTATGTCTCTTCCGACCTTCATCAAACTTCTTTTTCATACAATGTCTGGCTATATCGCTGGTTCTACCACAATAAAAACATTTGGTCATAGATTCATTTCTATTGAAATACGTACCTTGAGGTGAGGGCATCTTTCTCTGTGGGGCTATGCTGCTCTTCTGTGTTAGATTTCGCTTTCCTCTGAAGGGCTTCTTCTTCGCCATTAAGGCCAGATATGAACTCTGGGGTTTATGAGTCAGTCATCTTTCCTCCTCTTGCATGAGGATCCCTATCAATTCTTCAAACACGGGGGATTTTTTTCTTGCATTCAAGCCAGTGATGAACATTTGATACTCGTCAGTCATACCATTCATGATAATCGTGACCAGATTTGTATCTGACATAGCTTCATCGATATCTCCCAGCTTGTTCTTGAGCTCCTTGATCCGCGAAATGAATGCTACAACTGTCTCATTCTCCTCCATCTTGATGGAGATAATCTTTCTCTTCAAGAATAGCAATCGATTGGTGTTCTTGACCTCATAGAGATCCTTGAGCTTCTTCCAGATCTCTGGTGCAGTCTTGCAATCATGGATATGGGGGATAATGCAATCTTTGACTGACAATTTCAGGAGCATTCTCGCCTTAATCTCCTGCTTGTCTCAGTCTTGGATTGTTGTTGTTGTTCCTCCTACAATGAGGTTTGGCTTCACCTCATCATTGTTCACAATCGTCCATGCATTGTGTCCCTCAAGCAGGGTTTGCAGTCTGAATCCAACCAAAGTAGTTGGATCCATCCAGCTTGTTTTTTTCATTGAGGTAAGATTCTGCTACTTGATTATTCATCTTGAATGAATAAAAACTTCAATCTCAATACTTAAAAAAAAACAACCCTGATATTCTAAAAAACAACTGTCTCAAATGCCTGTTCCAAAAAAAAGTGAGCCCAAATCCAAGACACAAAGAGCCCAAATCTCCCTTCTTTTCAAAAAAAAATGCGCCCCTCCTTTTTTTTTTTAATTAAAGAACTAAAAGACTTAAATTCTTTAATAATAAAAAAACTTAAATAAAAAAAACCCAATTTCAATAACCAACCCCCTCCTTCTCTTCAATTATAATTTTAAAAAATACGACCCTCCTTTTAAAACAAAAGCCCTCTATTTCTTTAATGGGAAAACTTGAATTCTTTAAGAAATAAAATTTAAAAAAAAACACCCCTCCTTTCAGAACTAAATTTTAATTACTCCATGCACTCTGACATCCCTGAGTCATTCAAGGAACGCTTGCCTGTGATTCCTTACAAAGATCTACAACCTGAGATTCTTCACATAGCGAACGACGATACGTCTCCCATTCTTTCTGCTCACCTCATCTCTGAATTTGTCACAAGATCTGGAACATTAGCTGGAGAACGAAATATTATGCCCACTATTCATGAAGAATTGAAGCCGGGAATGCTACTTTACAACCTTCTAATGCCTGTCAGCATGCTGCCTCCACGCAGCTCACACCTACCAACAGACATCTGCTGGCCATGTTGCCTCCACACAATTTTCTTGTTCCATGACCTCCATGCCTCAATCACGCGATCTCCTTTCTCCTTGACAGACCGCAACGACCTAGGCCTCAGGAGAAGATCTTGCCTCCTCAGTGGATCACGCACGCCTTGCCTTCGTTGAGCTTACCTTGCCTCCTCAATGGACCATTGAAGACTACCAACACACTGCCTCCTCCACGCAGCTGCAATCTCTTTTTCCCCAATCGATCGATGTGTTTCCTCTACCCAGCCAGACAGCCGAAAAAAAGTGTGGCCTTCTTAGACGGTAGCCCAAAACAATACATGCAACATGAAAAAAAACAACGCAGCCTTTTTTCCCTCACAGGATCGGTGCGCTTTTCCTCCAATCCCTCGCGCCGATCTGTAAATAAAAAATTGTGTAAGTTTTCTCCTTAAAATCCGCGTGGATTCTGCCTCAGTTGCGCCAACCTCTCTCCACTCAGGTACAGGCTTCCTCAGCCCTGAAGCTCTGATACCATGTCAAAATGAGATGCTTGAATTAATAAAATAAAAACTCACTGCTTAGCTCTACAAAGGAGAGTTTGAACCAGGAGAGTCTAGCTCTGCAAAACACCCTACATTCTCAATAAACTTCAAACATTATATAGCACACATAGCTATAGGGAAGTTAGAACCATACCCTAAGAAATAGAAAGTAATTCCTATCCTAAGGTCTCATGAACCAACTCACACTATTATAGGGTTCTCCATTATCTTCAACAAATTCATGCTTTGTCATCTCTGCATTTCCTACAAATTGATATCAGAGTGAGTTTTGAGACAGAGAAAATCTACAGTCGCACCGTGCATGTGTGAGTAATAAGATAGTCGGAAGTTTCTCAGCCTCTGTAGCCGAGCTTGTTTGGTTTGTAGACAACATAGATAGAATTTCTTGAAGAAGCAGCCGCAGCTACTGTGAACACCCGGGAGAATTGGGTATTCAAAAAGCAAGTCGCCGTTTAACAAAGAAGTTAGTGTTTGTCGCAACTCAATACAGAGTCAACGTGTTTGAAAGTTGAAAGGCATAGTCACATAGCCTTTAAAATTCACGTGATCTTTTCTAAACTCATAAAGTGAAGTGGGTACGATTTTCTCGCGTGGTTTTATCATACGATTTTTTGAAAGAGTGATTATAAAGAGTTTTTTTTTTTATACAAAGATTTTTTATATATAGATATTTTTTATATAAAAGAATTTTTATATTAAAAAAATAATAAAGGGTTTTATTTTATAAGGAAAATTTTGAAGAGAAGAGATTTCTTTTGAAAAAGAAGCTTTACGAAGCTTATTAAAAGAGAAAATTTAAGGCTTTTTTGAAGAGAATTTTTTTTAGGGAAATATGGCTTTCTCAAATTTCCAGCCACAGTTTCCACAGTTTACAGGGAAGGATTATGATGTGTGGGCCATTAAGATGGTGATCACGTTGCAGGCTCATGATGTTTGGGATTATGTCCATCTTGGGTTTTCAGGACCTAAGAATGAAGCAAAAGAACAAGCTCTCAATAATACAAAGAGGGAACAATGGAAGAAAGACAAGAAGAAGAATGCACAAGCATTATAGCTTATCCAACAGGGAGTGGACCGAGCAGTATTCCAGAAGATTATGATCACGTCTTCAGAAAAAGTAGCATGTGATATACAGGTATGGCAAAAGTCAATATTTTTAAGTTGTCGAATACTAGAAGGGATTTTGAAAGTATGTAGATGAAGGAGACATAGGACATCGATTATTTCATGAATCGGGTCAAACTGTCATAAATCAGTTAAAGATTTATGGTGAAGACATTAAATATCAAACAGTGGTTGAGAATATCCTCAATTCTTTGTCTACCAAATTTTATGTTGTAGTAGCAGCCATAGAAGAAGCCAAGGATTTGGCATCATTGATAGTTGATGAGCTGATGGGATCACTTTTATCGCATGAGGCAAGGATAGACAGAAACAAGGATTCCACTTTAGAGATTGCTTTCAAAAGTCAGGTTTCTATTTCAAGAGACAGAGGTCGAGGAAAAAGTAGATCAAGAGGCAGAGGACGAAGCAAAAGATATGGTGGTCAGAGAGATGGCCGAGAAGAGCATGAACATGAAATTGGAAGCAACTATAGAAGCTTGAACAATAATCAAAGAGTTGACAAATCAAAGGTGACATTTTATTATTGCAATATATTTGGTCACTATGCTCGTGATTGTAGGAAGAAGATATTTGATTAAGGGAACCAAAGAGCTAATGTCACTACAGAGAGTACTAACTCCATGTTCCTAGCTTTCCATACCATGCATGAACCTTTTGACAGTGTGTGGTTTTTAGACAATGGTTGTAGTAACCACATGATAGGAAACAAGGATTTGGTTGCAAATTTCGATCAATCTGTGAAAAAGGAGGTAAAGTTGGGGACTGACAAGATTGTGGAAGTAGATGGAAAATGAATGGTCAACATTCTCACCAAGGAAGGGGAGCTAAAGACAATCTCAGAGGTATATTATGTTCCTAGTCTCAAACATAATTTGTCAAGTGTTGGTCAATTGAAACAGAACGGGTACAGAGTTATCTTTCAAGGTCAAGAATGTGTAATATATGACATGCCCCCAAGTAAGAAGCTTATAGAAAAGGTGCAGATGACAAGGAACATACTATTTCCTCTAATTATGAATTATAGTGGTCAGGTGAGTTCTTTTACAGTTGCATGTTCTGATGATTATTGGTTATGGCACTTTTGATTTGGACACTTACACTTTTCTGGTTTAAGATTGTTGCAGTAGAAACAGATGGTCAGAGGATTACCTCCCATCAAAGAACATGCTAGTACTTGTGAGTGTTGCATCTTAGGAAAGCAACACTGTGAAAGTTTTCCAAAGGGAGTTGCATACAGAGCAAAGAAACTTCTTGAGCTAGTGCATACAGATTTGTGTGGACCTATGAGGACACAATCGATTGGTGGAAGTTGTTACTTCCTCAATTTCATTGATGACTACAACAGAAATACTTGGGTTTACTTCTTGAAGCAGAAGTCTGAAACTTTTGCAAAGTTCAAAGAATTCAAAGCCTAAGCAGAGAACCAAAGTGATCAACAAATCAAGGTATTGAGGTCAGATGATGGTGGAGAATATGATTCAAAGACATTCCATGATTACTACAAACAACATGGAATTAGAAGACAATTTACAACTAGGTACACACCACAGCAGAATGGTGTAGTAGAGAGAAAGAACAAGACAATTATGAACATGGTAAGAAGCATGTTGAAAGGCATAAACTTGTCTAATGAGTATTGGGCAGAAGCAGTTGCATGTGCTATTTATGTGATCAACAGATCTCCTAAAAAGAGTGTGATGAATAGAGTACCAGAAAAAGCATGGTCAGGTATGTCTTGCAGCGTATCTCATCTCATAGTATTTGGATGTGTAGCTTATGCACATGTGCCTAAGGAGTGAAGAGACAAATTGGATGATAAAAGTGAAAAATGCATATTCACTAGTTATAGTGAGCAATCAAAAGCTTACAAATTGTATAACCCTGTCACAAACAAGACCATAATTAGTATAGATGTTGTGTTCAAAGAACAAGAGTCATGGAATGGAACTGTAGACAGAACAGTTGATGCACAAGTGCCACTGATGGAAGAAGATGATGTAGCAGAAAAGGAGCAGTAAGAGTCATAGGTGAAGACACAAAACAGAGACACACTAGCAAGGACTCCATGATTTTCAAAGCAATATGAATCTTCAAGCAGATCAACAGATCAATATTCTCCCAACAATCAATTAGGTGATGAATCAAGCAATGGTAAGAGAAACATGAGAAGTTTGAAAGATATCTATGATGATTTGGATGTTAGTTCAAATTTTGCATTATTGTCACTCCAACCTTCTTTGTTTGAAGAAGCAATCAAATATGAAAATTGGGTGCAAGCCATGGATGAAGAAATTGAAGCTATTGAAAAGAATGATACATGGGATTTGGTTGATTTACCAAAGGACAAAAATCTCATTGGTGTGAAGTGGGTGTACAAGACAAAGTTGAATGAGAAACATGAAATTGACAGATTTAAAGCATGACTTGTAGAAAAAGAATTCTCGTAGCAACCAGGAATAGACTTTGGAGAACTATTTGCCCTAGTAGCCAGACTAGATACTGTAAGAGCAGATCTAGCCACAATAGCTCAGAATAAGTGGAAAGTATATCAGATGGATGTGAAATCAACCTTCTTGAATGGAATTTTAGAAGAAGAAATTTATGTGTAGCAGCCTCCAAGATATGAAGTTGAAAGTAATGAAGAGAAAGTTTACAGGTTGAAGAAAGCACTCTATGGACTGAAGCAAGCACCTAGAACTTGGTATAGAAGAATTGATAGCTACATGATCAAGAATGGATTTTGCAGAAACAACATTGAACTTACCTTTTACACAAAGGTAAATGAGCATGGAAATATTTTGATTGTTTTCTTATATGTTGATGACATGATTTTTAGAGGTGATTTTGAGATAGATGAATTTAAAGCAGCCATGATGAAAGAATTTGAGATGACAGATATTGGTCTCATGAAATATTTTCTTGGCATAGAAGTTGAGCAATCTGAAAAAGGAATTTGTATTTGTCAAAATAAATATTCCAAAGATTTGTTGAAAATATTCAGAATGAAAAATTGCAAACCTGTCCCTACACCAGTTGCGACAGGTACAAAGTTAAGCAAGGATGATAAAGGATCAGATGTCAATCCAACTTTATTCAAAATATTGGTTGGCAACCTCATGTATCTCACATCTACAAGACCGGATATCATTTAAGGAGTGAGTTTTATCTCCAAATATGGAGACTCCAAAAGGCACACATTGGAGTGCGAGAAAACGAATTATGAGATACATAATAGGAACTAGAGATTGTCACATAATGTATGCAAGCACAGAAAAGAAGGATTTGATTGGATACACATATAGTGATTTTGTATGTGGTTTGGATGATAGGAAGAGCACTTCTGGTTTTGTGTTCCAGCTTGGTTCAGGTGTGATTTCATGGGCATCTAAGAAGCAAAATATGTAGCAACAACAGCAACAACATGTCAAGCAGTGTGGTTAAGAAGAGTCTTTGATGGACTCAAGCAAAAACAATAAGGATCAACAACAATATATTGTGACAACACCTCAGCGATTGCACTATCCAAAAATAGTGTGTTTCATTAAAAGAGCAATCATATTGATACTAGATATCACTTTATTAGAGAACCTGTGAGCAATGGAGAAGTTCACTTGAAGCCTTGTAAATCTAGTGATCAATTGGCTGATATATTTACTAAGTCATTAGCAAAATATGTGTTTGAGTTTCGTAGGAGAAATTGGGTGTTGTAAGCCTAGCTAAGACATAGACTAGCAGACATGTTTGAGTTGTCATGAGTCAAGTCTTATTTTAGCAGTTGTAATTAAGGGGGAGTGTTAAAATAAGATAATTACTCCTGCATGAGGAGTTGGCTAAACATAGAGAGTCAGTTAACTGAGTGATTGAGTGATTGAGTCTTTGAGTGTTGAGTCAAGTCGAGTTAAGTGATAGGCAACTTTTAATTTATGGTTTCATGTGGTTTCATGCCAAGATATTTTAGGCAAGTCGCTAGTTGGAAAAGGTTTAAATACCCTTCACTGGGTTCATTGTAAGCATCATGTTTTGTGTGACCAATAGAAGAGAAACAACTTGTGTTTTATGTGTGATTCATGCTTTGTCTCCTCCACCTTTCCTACATGAATATGGAGGGTATGGAACTGATTAATAAAATCAACTACTTACTTTACTTTGGTTTGGTCTTTATCTTGCATTGGTTAGTATGTTGAATGAAGTGATGTTAAGTAAGTTGTTGGTCCAACTTCTACATATGTACCCAAAGCTAATTGCTCTTGCATCTTGGCCTAAAAAATGGATTTGGAACAAGTTCTTCAAATGAATCAACTAGATCAACTTATGCTTAATCAACTGCTTAACCAACAGATGAATTAATTGGATAAACTTTTAGCTCTTCTATTGATGCTTATGTTGTATTACGCACTCTTCATGTTGTATTACGCACTCCTCAAGCTCTCTAAGCTAAGTGTGAGAGTTAAGTGGAGACGCCAAGTGGGCCTCATATAAGGGAGGCCCTTGCATGAGGTCCAGATGCATATTATTGGTTATAATGTTTGTTTTTTGTTTTTTTAATTTACTATTTCATTTGATTTCATTTTTTATTTTTATTTTTATTTATTTTTATTGCAATGTATTTCAGTTTCAAGTAGTGTAAAGTATCTAAGTCACTTTTCCTCAGTCTACTAATTTCAATGGTGGCCCAAGTCATAGAATGATCCCAAAAGGTCCAATTGTTGCGTGGTATCTGGAAATCCCAATTTGAGGCCATTGTTAATCGCCTATGGACCTTGGCTAGAATGTAGCCACCCATAGTTGAATTGTTGTGTAAACATGTAAGCACATCTTGGGATTTGAAGCAGGTTTTTCCTCTGTATAATGTTGAAGGAAAATATAACAAAAGTATAATGGAGGTGAAGCCATTGAGGGGCACAATATGAGATCAAATTCTCTTCTTTACACAAAGCATCAAGCTTTGTAAGATGACATTTCGAACATGGTGATAGTTGTGCAACATTAAATCCTTTTTCCAAATGTAGATTCTTTGTTTTCAATTTGGATTTTCGCATAAGTGCATTATAATGTATTCTTTGAGAAAAATAAGTTATAATATTTGATAGCTTATTTTTGGTGAAGCATTTAGTCATTTCTCTGATTTAGATGGTTATTGATATTAACTTTAGTTTTATCAAGTAAAGTTTGTGTCAATTGAATCTTTCTTTTGTTCAAAGGCTTTAGAAAATGTAATAATTAAATAGGGTACTTGTAATTTGTTAGCATAGTTGTCATTTACAAATTTAGTGCTTTTTATATGATTTTGCAAATATGTACTCTAAAGTATTCATTGAGAAATATAAGTTATAATGTTCAACATGCATCCTTTGGGTGAAATTTGTGTCATTGGTTTGTTTCAGATGTTACTGGTATTAACTTTAGTTCTATTAGAGAAGTTTGTGTTACGGAAATCTATCATTTACACATGGGGCTTAAAGAATGCAACATCTAATCACAGGCCTATAATTTGTAAGCATTGTTTCCATATATGATTCAAATTTTGTATGACACCGTGCAAGAAGAGCATCATAGTTAAAGCCACTGCTAAACTCATTTTTGAGCATGTTTGTGTTCATTCTGGGATACCTGGAACCATTATTTCAGATAGGGATAGTAGGTTCCTCGATATCTTTTGGTTCACCCTATGGTCTCTAATGGATATCAAGTTGGCCAAATCGACTACCTCTCATCTCGAAACAAATTGAAAAATATTGAGTGGTTAATAGGATGATTTTTCATATCTTGCTCATGTGCAACTCAAAATATCCATGCACATGGGATGAAATCCTTCCATATGTTCAACATAGCTATAATAGAACCCTCCATAGCTCTATTGGCCACATTCATTTTTATGTGTGCTTAGGTTTCTAACCGTTGGTCTTAACCGATGTAGCACTTCCCATTACATATTCACTGTGGAGTCTTCCCATGCTCAAGCTCATGGATATAAGGTGGCTGACTTTGTAAAAAAAATCTAACAGCTTGACCAACATGTTCATGATATCCTACAAAAAGTCAATACCAAGTACAACTAACAACATGAAAAACATTGTGTTCCACACAAGTTTAATGTTGGTGATAAGGTTTGGTTACATTTACAGAAAGGGTGCCTCATAGGCCCCCATAAGAAGCTTAGACCACTATGATATGGGAAATACACAATCACAAAGGCTATGAGTGAAAATGCTTTTGAATTGAGTATCCCCTCTTTCCTTTTCTTGCACCAAGTATCTAATATGGATTTGTTTTGACCATATTTTCCTCCTACGTTGGATACTTTGGAAGTAGTTCAGAAATTGGGTCCCATAGAACTTAATCCCTACTACGCTGAACATTTTATATTGGATCGAATCATGGACACAAAGACATGATATTTGCCAATAGAAAATACTATGCGAATAGGTTGTCAAAGTAGGGAAACTTCTTCACCAAGGCAAGTGCCTCACCAAGAGCCAATTCCAGTAGAAGTTTCCCCGCTTAATGAGGGAAATTGATGCGATGGATACGATTTCTTCCTAAGGGGGGGAATAATCTAGGTGGATATCTGTAGCCACCCACCTCTTCCACCAACTCAATGGTTCTCTATCTTCCTACACATTTTTTTGTGGCTTTTTGGGCCCCAAACTTTGGAGGCAATTTTCAAGCCCTAAATAATGATTTTGACCATTTGGGGGGCAATTTTCAAGCCCTAAACATGATGTCAACCAGACTGATGATGATGTTAGCAACATAGTTAGTCATATAAATGATGATGTGGAAGTACAGTGAGTGGGGTGTCAACCAATCAGAGGATGACATGTGGCAGATAACATTATCTAGACAGACGATGATGTCAGCAACATAATCAACAATATAAACCAATCAGAACATGCCACATGGCACCCAATTGGAAGCGGGACATTTCCATTAATGGAGCGACATTTTGACACTTTGCAGCAGACGAAAATGTCGCCTACTTCATTTTTCCATTGACTTGTAAAAATTTGGCGATGGTTTTTAACTATTATTGATTTTAAATTTTAAATATTAAATTTGGGGTGGCGGGCGACTCGACTGGTGGACTTGTCGACCCCTCCTTGTTTGTATGGTATATATATATGGCCCAAAAACCATATCATTAGTGGATCAGCAGGGTTTGAAACTGCGTTGCCCAGGTGGTCGGTCCGCCAACCAGTGGTCCATTCAAGACGGAACCCAAAATTTGAAACACTGTGCCATTTAAAATTAAAATCCCCACTGTTAAAATAAAACTAATGCTAGCCATATCTGGGGGAGTCTCGTGGGTTTGACTCCAAGACCTCTGCCCTCCTATTTTTAAACACTAGCCAATGCGCGAGCCAAGCAAACATTAGTAGGTCCATTGGTAGGCATTATTTAAGGCTCATTTTTCACCCATTTGGCCCATGGACAGAAGAGAATGGAGGAATAGAGGTGGAAGCTAGCTAGTAATGGAACCATGAGCATGGAGAACGATGCACAAAACCATGATGCAGTTCTAGGTGGTAGAACCCTGATGCTGAGAATCTTTGAGGAATCTTTAGATTCCCTTGGGCAACAAATTTTGATGGTGTCAGAAACATGCTAAGTTTAAACTCATTTGAACTAGTTTTTTGCTAGGAGTTTGATGGTGTAGTCCATTTCTTCATCTGAGCAGTGGAATTTTTGCCCATGTCCAGAAGAAAATATTGTGAGGAACCTAAAACATTCCTAGGGAGCCCAAATTTGACCGTGACTAAAAGGGGTCATGTTTATACTCAAATTTCACAATTTTTCACAAGGAATGTGATGACATAGGTTGTTTCTTCATCCAAGTTGGTGATTTTCATGTCATTTCTAGATTTGGAGGTATAAGGTGTATTTTTTCCATGTGTTTATTTGATTATGCTGAGATTATGATTTGAATCTGAGGTCCATGTATGCCACCTTGTGAGAGGATCATTTTATGCCACTTTATCTGAGAGATTTTTCGTTTGCCATGTTGAAGGAGAATATCTTGTGAGTGAGAGTTCTCTCTAAGAGAATGTATCTTGGGAGAGACATGCCACTCTAGATAAGGGGTTCATCCTTGTATTGATAGAGATTGCATATGTATTCATCATGCTTTTGGAGAGACTAATGAAGCAGTCTCCCCACTCTTAACCTAGGGCTCGGAGACGTAATGCACATTGGACAAAATTTGTTATGATATCATGCATTTATGATTTCTTCTTATTTGTTCCTTGTTTCATGTTGATGGTTTGTTGAAGTGTTGTTTAATAATTCTCATTGCACATGATTTCACATGCAAATATGCCTTAGTAAAACATCCTGTATAATGGAATTTTTGTTTGAAAGCATTCATTAAAATTTCTTGGATAAAGTGGTATCAGAGTGATCTGACCATTTTTCCAGGGATTGTGAATAACATCATGGGAAAAGGATTGAAGCGAAAAAGAATTGAAGAATTGGAAGAGATTAACCATTGCATTCAAGCATAGAATGCAGATCTTTGAAGACTCCTCCAAGATGTAGAAGAAAAGTAGTAGAAATCGAAGCTCATGTTGGAGAAGGTTGTGGAGGAAATAATGGGAGAATGTTCCACTAAAAAATAAGATTTGGACAAAGAAGATGATCAAGCATCATCAACATGATCAAAGGTAAAATAAACTTCTTCTTCTGATGATTTTACTTCTGTTGGAAGCATTGAGATACCCATTACAGGAACCAACATGAGACTCCTCACCAAGATGTGGTATAAAGGAGGACTTGGTGTTAATGGCCAAGGAATGACGTAGCCATTGGAGGTTGTACAAAGGCCTCGATTTGCAACATTGGGGTAATTTGAAAGAGAATGTTTAAAGGCATCATAAGTAAGGGGTTCTTCAGACAAAGAATCCAAGCCATTTCCACAACCATCGAGGAAAGAGGATCTTGAGAGCACATCAAAATCTTCTCGTAATAGTGAACATTGCAGATGAAAGGCTAAGGCACGTTCTTCTTGCCAAGCTCACACTAGAGACAACTAAGCAAGGTATACAAGGTCTCGATATTCTAATGTTCCTTTTGATAACAAGCAAATCAATAATGCATTAGAGAAATTTTGAGGTCTAAAATGGACCTTATTATAAAATAATAGTGGAAATAATAAAATAAGATTAGATTACCTCATCAATCTTTGGAGGGAAAAAAGAAAAACTACTTTTTCAACTCTTATTTTCAACTTATCTCCCTACGATTTTACTCAAATTTCGAGTGGGAGCACTCGTTGGATGCAAAATTTTATTTTGCATCCAAACAATACCCATGTTGCATACTTTTGATGGACCTACTACATGAAAAATGATTTTTTCATGTATTTCACATTTTTCGTGTAGTAGGGTCCATCAAAATTATGCAACACAGGTACTCCTTGGATGCAAAATTAAATTTTGCATCAAACGAGTGCTCCTATTCAAAATTTGCGTAAAATCATAGGGAGATAAGTTGAAAAAGTAGTTTTTTTTTTCACATTTTTACTCCAAAAATAGTGAATCATCCCCCATGGTTCATATCATCATATTGAATCATATTGGTTCTTATAAAGTTGATTTTTCTGTACAATTTTTTTTTTAGGCCCATTTTTTACCTCAAAATTTCTCTAATGATGAACAAAATTTGTGGCACAGAAAACCATGTACCTTTTGTGGCTTGTATAACCATGTTGTTTCCAAGTGTTGGAAAAGAATGGCAGCAAGGAAAATGAAACAACATGAAGGCCCTTCTCCACATTAGGAAATGAAGAAGGTTAGGAATGTCTAAAAGAAGAATAATATATATAATATATAATATATATATATATATATATATATATAATATTTTATTTAATTTTATTTAATTTTTTATTTAATTTTATTTTTCTTTCAGTCATTCCAACAAGGGTGGACATTAGAGAACAACATGTTGGGAGCTCCAACAAGAGCTGCAAATGAAGGAGGACCAGAAAGAACTTGTCAAGGAACGAGTCAATGAAGTTGATTAAAAAGAGAAGCAACTACGGGAAGAAGACCCATTAACCTGTTTAGGTAAGAAATGAGGATTTCTAAGTAGTTGAGCATGGCCACATTTTGTGAATCACATGTTGCGAGATATTTGTAAAAGTGCTGAAGTGTTTTCCACCACTTATCAAAACAACATAGTGATATTTTTGGCCCATTTAGTTGATAGCATGGGCATCAGGGGAATTTTGAGGTCTAAAGTAGGCCTCCTAAGAAAAATGTACAACCAAAATAAACTTTATAAGAACCAATAGGATTCAAGATGATGATGTCAACCATGGGGGATGATTTACCATTTTTGGAGTAAAAGATAAAAAGATTAAAAAAATAATAAAACTACTTTTTTAACTTGTATTTTCAACTTATCTCCCTAAGGTTTCACTCAAATTTCGAGTGGGAGTACTCATTGGATGCAAAATTTAATTTCTCATCCAAGGAGTATGCATGTCGCATATTTTTTATGGACCATGTTAAACGAAAAATGAGAAATACGTGAAAAAATGTGATTGCAATCACGTTTTTCATGTATTTCTCATTTTTCATCTAGTAGGGTCCATCAAAAGTATGCAACATGAGTACTCCTTGGATGAGGAATAAAATTATGCATCCAATGAGTGTTGTCACTCAAAATTTGAGTAAACCATAAGGAGATAGGTTGAAAATACGAGTTGGAAAAATATATATTTTTTCTTTTTTCCCTCTAAAATTTGATGATGTAATCTAATCTTATTTTATTATTTCTACTATTATTTTATAATTTCTTTAGGAGGCCCATTTTAGACTTTGAAATTCCCCTAATGAAACGGTTTATGATGTAAAATTGACCAATGAGTATGTTATAAATTCTTGGTAAGTATGGAGTTTGCTTGGGTCATGTTTGGTATTGTAAAGGGACATGTATTTTGCAAGTTGTATTACAAGTTTGCATAGAATACTGGTGTCGGTTCATCACTTATGGCTTTGAAATACAAAGGTGAAGGAGAAAGAAGTGTGGCCTATTATGGCACTTGTTGCACACATGAGGGAGCACAACAGATTGTAGATTATGTTTATGATTTTGGAGGACCAAAAGCTCCTTATTGGGGAGGAATGATCCAGGAGGATCCTAAAAGGCTAATTTTTTGAAGTCCTCAAAACTCAATAAACCCTATCTCAAATCAAAGAGCTCGTCGTTTTGAATCCAATGGCACAAATGGTACATGAATCTTACATCGTATGCGAAAGTTATGGCTTGTTGAAGTTTTTGATAAGCAACTAAAAATTTAGCATGCAAGACTCATATACTGCCACATGGAAGTTGACATCAGTGGTACGGAAACTAATGTTAGTCATATGAGTATTGACGTGGAAGTATGATCAGCATGGTGTGAACCAATCAAAGGACGACATGTGGAAAATGAAGCTAGCCAGATAGAAAATGACATTAGCAACACAGTTAGTCGTACGGATGATGACATGCTAGTACGGTCAACAGGGTGTGAAGCAATCAGAGGACGGCACATGGCAGATGACGTGAGTCAAATAGAATATGACATCAATAGCACAATCAGTAGAATAGGCTAATCAAAACTTTCCATGTGGCACCCAGTTGGCAGTCAGACCTTCCCTCTTACCGAACAACATTTTGACACTTCATGCCAGACGGAAATGATGAAATTGTTGCTTACTTAATTTGTCCAATGACCCCTAAAAATTTGGGGTGGCGGCCCACCCGACCAGTGGACCCGCAAACCCCTCCTTGCTAATATATATATATATATGGCCATGTCATTAGTGGACCGATAGGGTTTGAACCCACGCCAGAAGGGTGGCTAGTTTGCCGACCGGCGTTCCATTTAAAATGGAACCCCAAATTTGAAACACCACGGAATTTAAAATTAACCTCCCGGTCATTAAATTAAAACTAATGCCAGTGAATTTGACGAAGGCCTGTGGGTTTGAGCTTAGGACCTCCGAACCCCTATTTTTAAACACCAACTAGGTAGACATTTGGTAGGTCCACCAATCAACAATATTTAAGGCTTATTTTTGCCCATTCGACCCACGAACGAAGGAGGACGAAGGTCGAGAGGCAAAACCCAGTCAACAATGGAACTGTGAGCACAGATAATGAGGTGCGGAACCATGACGCAGTTCCAGGTGGCAGACCATGATTAAGCTCCAAGTGGCTGAATCTTGACATCGAGAATCTTAGAGGAATCCTTGGATTCGCTTGGGAGCCAAATTTTGACAGTGTCAGAAATATGTCGAGTTTATACTTATCTAAATCAGTTTTTTGTCAGGAGTCTGATGGTGCAGTCCATTCCTTCATCGGAGTAGCAAAATTTTCGCTTTTGTCTGGAACATAATATTTTCAGGAATCTAAAAGATTCCTGTGGAGCCCAGAGTTGACTGTGACAGAAAGGGGTTGTGTTTATACTCAATTTTCATGGTATTTTGCAAGGAACACAATGGTACATGTTGTTTCTTCATCTAAGTAGCTGATTTTCAGGCCATCTCTAGACTTGGAGGTATAACGTGTATTTTTGCCATGTGTTCATTTGATTGTACTGAGACTATGATTTGAATCTAAGGTCCATGTATGCCACCTTGTGAGAGGATCATTGTATGCCATTTTATGTGAAAGATTGTCCCTTTGTCATGCTTAAGGAGAACATGTTGTGAGTGAGATTTGTCTGTAGGAGAACGACTCTTAGGAGATACATGCCACTCTAGAT
Source organism: Pinus taeda (assembly GCA_000404065.3). Classification (NCBI taxonomy): domain Eukaryota; kingdom Viridiplantae; phylum Streptophyta; class Pinopsida; order Pinales; family Pinaceae; genus Pinus; species Pinus taeda. The sequence continues at coordinate 70,827 of APFE031460698.1, forward strand.
AAGGGGTTCATCCTTTTATTGACAGAGATTGCATGTACTCATATTCTTGGAGAGACTAATGAAGAAGCCTCCCCACTCTTGACCCAAGGCCCGAAGATGTAGTCGACATTGGATGAACTAATTTTAATTATGCTACATTGTTCATTGATTGGTTCAACACTTTCAATTTACAAATTAAAATAAATAAATATAGTGTACCATTTTTTAATAAAATAATATAGCTACACTCCTATAAAATATAACCATTCTACTACTAAGAAAAATCACAATGGAGAGCTAACAACAAATTGGATTGCTTCCTTTCACCACAACAAAAGGCTCATAAATCCACCTTTAACCACCTTATTTCCAACATAATTATGTTGTAGTTGTATGTGTCCCCTTTTATAGATAGGTGCTCCCTTTTTGCCATATTCAGGTGCAATCTAATCAATAGATCCAATCACAAGATTTGAGGTGTCTCCCGGAGCTTCTATTGAATCATCATGTCGTACTACAGGTATCATCAATAGTGAAGTTCTGACATCTCCAACATGGGTATTCATTGTTGCATTAAAAATAACAACATTTGAATCCCCCTTTGATTTGATGTGTTGTCAGGTTTCACAAAATTTCTTACCCTGGTAGGTCAGGCTTTCTGTCCAGAATCTCCCTGCCTTTGATTTATTGTTGAAAACGTGCAACAGAACTACAAACAGAATGATAAATCCAAGAACAATAGTTATTATACACATAGTTATCCCAAGAAACTTTCCTTTAGATTCTTGGTGGAATGAATTTGGTGCCTTCTTTGTCTGTAGACATGTGTCTACAGGCTCCAAGTTTAGATGAGCACCCAAGTGTCCATAGGTTGCTCGTAGCAGGTATTTTCCAGTTAGGGGATTGATCCAAAAGAAGACAAGTGATCTTCTTGGATCATTGTTTATAGATATCAAATTTTCCCATGTCATCAAACCCTTTTTGTATGCCAATGTTGGATCCATTTTTCTATGAAGTTTCCAGCCTTTCTGGAATGAAACAATATCGCTAAAACATCTATAACCACACAACCTAGATGTGACAACACACTCTTATATATCAAATAGCTCTGAAGGAGTTCCTTTGCCCAGATTGAATTCAAGTTTAACGATCCTAGAGATCTCATTAAGTTCTATAAAATCCATCATGGATCACATATATTCTTCTTTGTAGTTGACAAATTTGTGATAACAGTTCTGGATTTGCAAATCATATTCTTTAAATTATTTCATAATGGCCAATTGAAACGTTGATAGTCCATTCATTTTTTCCTAGAATCTATAAACAAATGCCAATATCTCTTTACGTTATCCTCTTCATCTTCCTTATTTATGGAATCATTGATCTCCTGTTCAAATTCAAACAATATTTCATCTTTTTCCTCATCTTCAAAGAACATCACATAATTGGTTTTCGTGAAAAATCCCCATGGCCTGTAATAAAACAAACAACTCATAAAACTATCTACTCACACACCTTCACTCTGATACCACATTGGAATAATTCATGTAGAAAGAAAACAAACATAGACTATATTATTTCAAAGCCTAAATACATCCCACATATATATAGTGATTATTAGATCCAACATATTCTAAGCTAGGAGATTGGTTGTTGAAAATATACCTCAAAAACCCAATCCAACCAATAAACCCAATCTACCAATACACTATTGTAAGCCTTAATTTTAAGTGTAAATGTGATTAAATCATGTGTAAAGGTGACTTTCAAGTTAAATCCCTACCATACACCTAATAATTATTAATGTGGTTGATATAGGCTTATAGGTGTATATCAACCACATTTATTAATGGATTTGTGCATGTGCTTCATATAAGCCTATCAATGTATATCAACCACATTAATAAATTTGATTGATCTAATTATAATTTGGAATTTAGCCAAACAATTTTTAATTGAATTTATGTTTGTTTTTTGTTTCTAATTTAGAAATTTGTTTTTAAATATATGAAATTTAAAATATATGAAATTTATGACAATTATGTTGCACAATTTTTTATTATTTTATAAGTTTTTTGCTTAAAATTTTACTAAATAACCCTTAATCCAATTTATATTTTTTAATTTAAAATTTGATTTTAAATATGTAAAAATGATTGTTAAAAAAATTCGAACTAATTCCAAACAAATTTTGACCAGTAAAAAAAACACTCTCAAAATGTAAAACAACTAGAATATGGTGATTCAAACCTAAGCAAGAATTGGTCTTTTTTGAGTTGTCTTTAAGTGAAACTTTTAGAGTTTTTCCCCCATTTTGTGAAGAAAAAAAATTAGTCAAAATTTTATTTGTTTTGTTTGAACTGGTTTTTTGAATGCTCGTGGAGCACTTGGATTGTGTAGAATTCACCCATCAAACTTATAATTTAAAAAAAAATCCTACCAAATTTTAAACAAATTAAATCGAAAACTTTTCACAAAATATCACCTAAACACCACTCTCTTTTTATTTTATTTTCAAACTAAGGATACAGGCTTAAATAGGCTACTGGGTATGAGCATGTCCAACTGAATTCTTGTGGTCGACTCTCGATTATTGAGAAACGAGACGAAAAAAGGACAAACGAACGATTACTTGAAATACGCGGAAAAATTTAAATGGACCCACCTGACTTACAACTGCATGTTCAGTCTCAGCTAGAAAGTTTTGAAGGATAGATAATGTTCTGCAAGATCTATTGCGACGGTTCTTCAAGAGATTTTCTCACACGTGTGCATAAATTGATAGGGAAAAGTGGCAATGATACTCTCAAGTATGTGTGCAAATACAACAACGGGGTGCAATTAATATTCAACGGTCGTTGTGGTATGAGCTGTAAAAATGAAATGAAATGATATTTTAATGTCTACGAGACTAAAAATAGTCTATAAGACCATTAGTTCTCTATTTTTCACTTTTTTCAATTCAATCCTTTTCCGATTCAAATTGATGATGAGCTGGCCCAAGCTTCCAACAATCCCCTCGCTAAAAAGACAATGCCAAGAAACTGATGCTAACATGTTCTCGTAACTTTCTCTGATGTCTTTGAATGCATCACATTCCAAAATGAAATGTTTTTTCTGATTCCACAACCCCAGACATGAAAAATGTGCACACCCATTCTCCCCAAGCTTCTTTAGGCCTTTTCCACCATCATGTTTCACACCAAAGTTGATGTGAGTTGGTCCTTAATTGAGCAATAAGAACCTTTGCCCTTCACGAAATGATAGCTCCAATGAACTCTTTTTGTTGTAGATCACACGTAGGGTTGAATTCCTCAATGTAATATTTCTTCTTTCTACACAACTCTTTCCCCATACCTTGTTACGAAAATTCTCCATAACAAAATCCTTTAGCTCGTTGCTATTTGTGGGACATGCATTGAGGTAGATATTCCATTTTTGCATCCATGTGTAGTTTTGTTTCATCTAGGTTTTCTTTCTTTCACTCATGCATTTATTGAAGATAACATTAGGCCATCTGCCTACTCTCATTTACTCAATTCTTTTTAGATATCTTATGAGATGCACCATAGCAATTGCTTCAGTGGGAGTTGCTCATGTTTCACTCAACATTATCTCATAAGGTACTAAACTCTTTATTTTGAACTTGCTCATGATCATGTGTTTTTGGATTTTCTCATTTGTTTCCATTTTGAGACGGGAGTGCTACTAGCCCACAATTCACACCCATATAGCATCACTGGACAAACTAGGAGTCCAAAAATCACTTTAATCATTTTCCAATCCCATACTGTGCCTCTCTACATTTGTTTTGAAGAGTATATAATGCTTTCCACCCTCCTAAAATTCTCTTCTTTCTGCAGTCCTCCCAATTTAGTTTGTTGTTGAAATCAATCCCAAGGTACTTGTACTCATTTAATTCTTCAAGAATGTTGTCTTCAAAGAATAAAGTATGTTGGCTCTACTTCCTTTCATTAGAGAAAATCATTATTTTGGTCTTGCTAGTATTGACCTGCATCCCCACTACTCTACAAAAATGCTCAAGGGCATATAAGTGCATTTGCAATCCATGGGCTGATTTAGAAATCAATACAATATCATCAGCATATAAAAGAAGCTTTATCACAAACTCCCTCGACCAAACACCATCTCCACCTTGCAGATTTATCCACTCTTCTAATTTATCAATATATAGACAAAAAAGAGTAAGGGATAGAGGGCAACCTTTCTTCACTCCAATGTCACTTCTAAAGCTTTCTAAAATACCCGCCGAGGTTCTAATTTTGACTTTCATTTCTTCATAAAGTCTATGGACAACAACTTTATAATGCACAGGAATTTCAAGTTCCTCCATTCTACGCTACAAGTTATCCCTAATGACTGTGTCAAATGCTTTTTTGAAGTCATCAAATCAGCAAAATACTTCTTCTTTGTCCTCTCAAACCTTTTCAACAATGTGTCTCAATGTGATACCATGATCCACTTAGAATGTTTCGGCCTAAAACCTGCTTGTCTCCTTGCCCTATTTTCTTTTACTTCTACCCAATTACTAATTTTGTCTTCTACCATGCTGCCGAAAAGCTTTGCAAACAAAGGGTTGATCATAATTGTCTATAGTTGGATGGATTATTAACGTCTCCACTTTTAAAAAGGGGTATTGCTAGGCTATTTGTCTAGTCTCTTGGTAATCCTTGCTGAATGATGTTGTTGAATATTTCCATGATGTGCGATGAAAGAGCATTCATTCCCCATTTTAGATACCCTTTTTGAAGTTCAACCAGGTCCTTTGCCTTTCTTGTTTTCATCTTCTTAATTCCATTCTCCACCTCCTGTAATGTGAAGAGCTTTGAATTTTTGTTGATCCTAGGGGGGACTTCGCCTTAGATTCTTTCCCATAGAGTTGCCTTGCATATTCAAACCATTGATTGGCTGTAATATTATTTTCATTTTTCTTCTTCCTTGGTTGCAGTTCCTACTAGAAAAACTTTGGATTATTCTTGCTTAAATATATTAAATCTTCTCTCCTTGTTTGCATGAACTCATTTTTTTTCCTTTTTAGTATCTACTTATATAACTTTACATTTATCTTCTCCTTTCCTGCCTTTTTCAAGGTTCTTCTTGCCATTTTGCATTCCTCATCAAAACAAGCATTTACAGGAAAACAATTTGATTTTGATTTCCTATTTTTTGCTCTTTTGCACTTCTGAAGTGCACTTTGAATTATATTTGTTAACTCATGACTGTTGAAGCTTTTGAAACCAGTTTTCTCCTTCTGAATTAATCTCTCTGACATTTTTTTGAAGATAGTACATTTTTCATGTGTTAGAATAATTTTGCCCCTTCATAGCGATTGTCAAGAGAATTGGGTTTTCCTCTTATGTTGCCTTTCTTATAACCATGATAACCTTATATAAAGTGGGTTATGGTCTGATTTTAAGTCCCAAATATGCTCTCCAATATTAACTTTGTCTATCTTTTCTATCAAGCTTTGTGTACACATCACATAGTCAACGACACTTGCCCCATTGTATGTGTTTCAAGTGAAGTTCCCAGACTTTTTGCATCTATCTAGACCATTGCAAATAATTTAGTTGAAAGCCCCACACACCGTAAGAAACTCCTCTCTAAAATGATTGCTAACTTTGTCATCTTCTAAACACCTCACCCATTGGGGATTCTCCTCTTCAGTGAGCCAAATAGGATTGTTATCCTCTTTGCAAAAAAGAATGCTAACTTGATTATTTGATGTTCTAGCATTGAAATATCCCACTAAAATAACTTATCCCTGCTGAGTTTACACAACAATATCTTGTTTTAAATATGCATACAAATCCTTGCTGTCAAGCCCCTTAGTTTTGTAAGTTTTTGAGACTTGAGGGGAAAAATAACATACTACAATTATTATGTGATTCTCATTCAATGATATTTTTAACCATAAATATTGTTTATTTGCATCTTCTTTAATTAACTGAATGTGACATCTTTCTTTTTCTTTCACTAAAACTAGTATTCCCCTATACCCTTTGCTATTTTATACTTCCTTGTTCCAAATTGCCAACATTAAATAACCGCCAAACACAAGAGTTTTGCAACCATCATGCTCATGAGTTTCCGTGAGACAAATTATATCTCTACATTCCGCAATAGGCCCTAACCCAGGTTCCCTCCTCCAAGGGTAACCTCTAAAATTCCAACAAACTAAACTTAGGTAGACCCGGGTAGGATTTGACTGCTACACAGATTGACACATAAGACTCAAATTTGGGTCTTCACCCCTTTTCGTCCATACTACTCTTGTTGTTTTTGTCCCTATTATTGAATTCTCTGTTTTTTCTTTACTACCAGCTCGCTGCCCTGTTTTGCCCGGAGGCCCAAACAATGCAATAACAACTTTACCATTGTACAACCATGCCCTTTTTCCCTTCATTTCTTGTTGTTCTAATGTTCTCCACTTCATTCCTTCTTTCCTCTTTTTGTTTTTTGGTTAAATCTTCATCGAGGAAGAAGTGTGAGCCTTTCAAGAGTTTCTTTTTTCTTGGTGTTTGTCTTGTACGCTTGCCATGGTGACTTTTATGGGTTGAGGCCTCTCCTCACATATCCTCCCAACCCTCCTTGCTTGGAAATTTTTCCCTTTCCAATGTAATTTCTCTTTTAGAAAGTCTCTTGTCAAATTGAGAGTACTTTCATTCTTCCCATAATCTCTTATTCCCCTGCTTGCCATGGTGACTTTTATGGGTTGAGGCCTCTCCTCACATATCCTCCCAACCCTCCTTGCTTGGAAATTTTTCCCTTTCCAATGTAATTTCTCTTTTAGAAAGTCTCTTGTCAAATTGAGAGTACTTTCATTCTTCCCATAATCTCTTATTCCCCTGATAATAAAGTTTGTTTTCCTGTCCTGTATTTCTTTTTGTTCTATTTCTTGTGCTCTACGAACACTTTCATGTTCTTCTTCCTCTGTCCTTATGTAACCATTAGCGCCTTGAGCTCTAGCTCTGATTTCTTTTGGACTATCTTTCCCAATGTTCCTTTCTGCCTTCTCTTTGGAAATGTTTGTTTGTTGAGATACTTGTGTATCTACCTGAGTTTGTTTAGAAATTATCACATCCTTGTTTGTTGTTATTAATTCTTTCATGCTTTGCCATGCTATCTTCATGCTTTTCCATTCTTGTTTTCTTGTCTCTAGAGCCTCTTGTAACATTGTTCCGTGTTCTTTTAAAATTCTATTACCTTCCATTAGGCATCGGTTTGCAACTGTGATCTCTGAAATTTTGCAGTCCCTTTCCTGTTCTCTGGCTTCCAAAATATCCAGCCTTGTCTTGACCTTCATCAATTCTTGGACATATAGATCTGATGAACAAGTAAGAGGTGTAGATGTGGGATTGTAAATGATTGATTTTTCTTTATTTCTTTTTACCTTATTTATTTTCTTTTTCCTGATCGATTTTCTTCTTGTTTGTTCCCATTTAAGGTGAGAAATCCTACGCCTTAAAATGCCCCATATTTCTTTGCATTTACCCAAATACATTTTTCTGTTTTGTTTGTTGAAGTAATTTTGACTTGACCCAAATGATTTGTTTCCACAAAACCTCAGATTTCCTTGTCATTTTTAACATTTTTACCATTTTTAATATTGGAAACAACTTATTTCCCTTTCCCTTACAACAATTTTTCTACAGCAACATCATAGGCATCCCTGCTCTTTACGCCTTGGTTCTTCTAAGTGTTTTCCATGTTCTCGATAGACACCTCTATGCAACTCTCAGTGACTTAAAAGGGACACCTGTGTTTAGAAGATATGGTCACTGGCCAACATCAAAGTTCGGCCCTCGTACTAAAGTGGAATCAATATGGGAGAGTTTGTACGTCGTCGCTGTGTAGCGCTCCACATATCCAGTTGATATGGTTTGTCGGGGAAGGTTTTGGCGAGTGCACAATCTTTTGAAGAGTGGTGAACAGTGCGAGCCTTTCTTTGCAGTGCGGCATTGGGGCAGAGTGCCGCTAATCCAAAACCATTGCCGTGAAACATATGCATGCTATTTGTTGGATTTTAGCAAGTGGTAGGGTGGAATTTAATGTAATTTTTGGTTACCACGCAAATTTTTCATTTAAAACATTGAAAATAAATTTAATATACTCTTTTTTCTTTCTCTTTTTTTTTTGAAAGTATAAAGTGATAAGTTAATTTCAAATTTTTACTTGATCATAGTTCAAGATGATTGTTTATTGTAAAACATGATTGTCTTTTACATGATTTTCTAGTAAATTCAATTGTAATTATGACTGCTATTTAGTTTGGTTTTTTGCTATTCAAGTTAAAATTATGTTTTGGAAAAAATTGCATAGAAAATTATAATTTATATTGGTCAATATTAACTAAATTAATAGTGGTGAATATGCAAATTGAATTTTATAGTCTTGTTTTGGGAAGAATTAATAAAGTGAGATGTGAAGTGGAAAATTAATTGCTTGCTTAGTCACATAGACTAGCATAAATTTTGCTGGGTAATAACCACTATCTACACATTTACCATTTTACTGCGAAAAACATGAATAGTGATGAGAAGTAACTCCTAGTAAATATATATTTATTTACATCTTATTCCTATTTATTTTTTATGCAAAAACTTCCTTAGATATGGTGTGAAGTAATAGTAAATATATTATTTACTTCCTTCATAGGTTAAGAATAAAAATCACTACACAAATATCTATAAGTAACGCATGAATATTGTAACTATATCATTATCTTTTGCAAAGGCTACAATAATACCTTCAAGTTATGGTCCAATCAATTGTTTGAAAATTATTTCTTTTAATAATTGAAAAATAATATTTATTTTTCAAAGTAAAACATTAAAAGTTGCATTGATCAATGCTAAAGTAATAGTGGTCACCAAGCAAATCCCGTGCTATATAATATAATAATTTATTATTAATTTAGTCAATAGTATTTTTTTTTCCTATTTTTTGTTTATTAATTCTCTTTTTTGTATTTTTTCTATTTATAAAAATTAATTTCCTTAACCTTTTAGAGTCTTCTTAGTTTTTCCTTTTATAGTGAAAGTAATTATTAAATATTGATATAAAACGTTCTTCTTTTGATTAAAATAATTTTTATTGACCAAATTATTTTTAATATTTTATTAAATACTAAACTAAACTCTACCTCAACATTCCTATGTTGATTAAAATAAATTTTATTTTTAACTAGCTAATTTTGTAACCATCTTTGTTATTTAATCCTAAGGATAGATGGGTTTTTTCATCTTGATCCTAAGGATGAATCACATTAGAGGGTTTGAAAGGTAGACCAACAAATAATGATGAGATTGATTAAAGAAACTTCAATTTCTACAATAGTTTTTTTGAGTCAGAGATATGGAGATAGTGATCGAATGTGTGGTTGCACCGAGGTAAACCATATTAAATGATTTAGTAAACCCTGCATATAAGAAAAAATTGTTTTGCCAAGTTCTGTGGGTTCAAATTTACCAAAAATAAAAACTTCACACCACTTCATACTTATTTTTATTTCAATTTTTATAATGACTTAAATGTGTGAGTTTACTTTTTTATTTTAAATTTCTTGTTATGAATTTTGTAAATTTGATGATGACCATGTGGTTCCATTCACTTTTTATGGAATGCAATGTTGTGGCACCAAAGTGATTAGTTTTTTGTTTTTTGTTTTTTTTCTTTGCTCAATGCCCATACAACCCTGTATGTTGCTTTGATCTCTTTTTTCATATCCTTGAAATTGGTAACATTGTTTAAACTTTTATCTTATTCTACAAAACTATACTTAATTTAAAGATACATATGTTTTTATTGGAATTTTATTTTCAAAAGATTTCAAAAGATATCATGAGTGTCTATTCAAGAGTAAAGTTTCTTTATAAAAGCTATTTTGTCTTATTCTACAATGGATTTGTCTTTAATGCAACTTTTTGGACATTCCAGTGCTGGAATCCGACGGAAAAAAATGAGGTGAAATATTGCTTTGTGTTATTTAAGCTGTCTTTTTTACTGTATATATGGATTCAACACCTTGAAAACCCCCAAGGCACTTCGATTGTGCACGGGTTACCCATCAAGCTTGTGATTTCAATAAATTCCTGTCGGATTTTAGATAAATTAGATTGGAAAAACTTATCGGAAAAGCTTCTAAAAAGTCGCACTAAAGACAACTTGTTCTACAATATTATTGAAAGATATATAATTAATTGTCCTGAAGGGAGCACTTCCTATTGGTTTAACCATGAAGCTTAACCTCAATGGTGTCGAGAGAATTGAACTTGTGACCTCTTGATAGCAAAGGTGCTTTAAAACGAGAGGGTGGTTGTCTTGCGATTTCAAATTCCACTGGGGGACACCATGGCCCATCATAGGAAGGCTTTAAATATAGGCATCTCATTGGAGTCTGGGATCCCGACTTTGTTTTTCGATGGTCTTTGGACATCTCGATCATAGACTGAACTATGTGTTTTTGATATATGTGTCTTGCATGTTATTACATATACTAGTTCCCCATCAACAATTTCTCTTTGAAAAAAAACCATATATAATTAAGTGTCCCATACATAATTTAAAGTATATTTTTACAATTATTATTCACATGTTTAAATTGATCATCTTTAAAAGAGAAATCAATGTTGTGTTACTATTTTGAGGTGTGATGAAAAACAATGATTGAGCTATATCTAATTAGAGTGTTTCTTTGGGTTGAACTAGATACTCCTTATAATCTACATAACCACAAGCATTTATTTTTCAAGTGCTTACAAATAAGAAATATATGTGAAGGAGGTTTGTAAGATTTTTTCTAGTGAACTTACAAATATTCCAATGATGAGTACATTGGTGCATCTATCAATCAAAATCATGTTTACAATTATATTAGTATCATATCCCAATGACTATGGTTAATGAGAATTATGAAGCATTGGATTGAATTAACATAAAGATGAAAATGAGGTTGTACTACATAATAGTATTTCGACTTAAAATTTTAACATGATGGCTTGGCAAAGTTTTTCATTTTCTTCTAGTTAAAAAGAGTCACTAGAAAATGTTTGTGAATATCACCCAATGCGTTTGATTAGAGAACAATTGATGGAATCATCATGGTGGAGGCTATTCCTCTAGTGAGAGCATCAATTGAAGCATTTCAATTGTGAATATCACCCAATGCATTTTATTAGAGAACAATTCGGTGGAATCATCATGGTGGAGGACATTTCTCTAGTGAGAGCATCAATTGAAGTGTTTCCATCCATCAGTTGTTGTTGAGATCCACAATACAAAGAGGAAATGGAATGGAACAAACCAACAAACATTAATACACTTCAATCCAAATTTCTCAAATCAACAAATTACAATAAAAGTCTATGTTCAAAGATGAGTGAGGTTTTTTTTTTTTTTGGAGGGGAGGGGGATCATTACATAACACTAACTTAGGGTTTGGGTGGAGTGGGGCACCATACTTTCTTATTTTGGCAATGGTCACCGGATCACCAAATTAGCTTATAGATTTCTTAATATGAATCACGTACTGATTTAAGGTAATTGAGATTAATTACTATGAATTTGGGGTGTCCTCAGGGTTAATTAGTGGTAATTATGAGTTAATTAGGGTAATTAAACATTAAGTAGATATTGTATTCAAGAGGGATATGTAGACAAGTTAATTAGTTTCTTATGGATAGTTCCTAGCAAATTATGGATTTATTTTTAGTGGTTTGGGTCAATTATGAGTAAATAGGGGTGATTATGGATCAATTAAAGGTTAATTAGGAAGATATAATGGATTCTTTGTGGTAATTAGAGGTATGTAGGGTTAATTAAATATTAAAGCAGGGTTAATTAAGGAATCTAAGGGCTTTGTTACAATGCCATGAGCCAATACCATGGCTTATCGCTATCACATGCACAAGAGGGTAGAAATGGAAAACACATTGAAGATAGATGAATGGGAGGAGCACATCAAGCGAGCTAGAATGAGATTGTAATAGAGCTTCGAATAGATTTAAAGAGCACTTGAAATTAGCCTGTACATCTGAACTGGGATACCCACCTTCCGGGTAAGTATCTCGTGTCATAGCTGGACTGAAATGGTATGTATAGGTTTGTTGGGTGTGCATGCACTGTGGTTTGTGCTTTAAACACTCCAGGGACTGGTTTGTCTCTGCGGGTCAGCATTATTTGTGAGGCAACTTATCTTATGTTGTGGTTGGTTATGAAAAATTGACAACAATGTTTCTTGTCAAAGCACCGTGGATTTTTGGTGTATTTTGTTTTTCTATGTGTGTGTTTCATTTGCATGTGGGTCGAACTTGATTGTTGAGGGGCGAGCAGTGTCATGTAGCATATAACAACGAAGACATTGTCTATTTCTTGCATAATTTTTGGTGGTCAAGATTCTAGTGTTGGCTATTGTCTAGGGACATTTGGTGAGGCTGAGACTATAGGACATGTTTTTACTTTTGGTCTTGAGCTCTGAGGATTTACTGGGATAGGGTGGTAGAGAATTAATTAGTTATTGAGTGTCTTCTAAAACCACTGATCCCAGAGGCTCATGGTCATTACAAGTTGGGATTTTTACTTCTCCTATTGTTTTCTAGGTAAATCCTCTCCATGGATATAGACGATCCCTCTAGCCCAACGAGTGTGACTAGCAACCTACGTGACAATCTACAAGACACTTTCCTAAATTACAATCTAAATGAAGGGAGAGGAAGGAATCCTACCTCGTTATGATGCTATAATGCACTCTTTTGTCAAAGATCTTAACCACTCACTCCGTAGGCTCAACTCTACTGCTCAAAATATTTGAATACATGCACAAGAGATCAAAGACACAACAAAACATAGAAGTGAAACAAGCATAACCGAATTTAATCCACTTAACAGATCCAACAACATTAAGATAAATGATGCATTAACACAAGAATTTATGGAAAGTGAACCAACAGTTGTATATATTAAGAAATGAAAGAGGAAGCATACAACCTATGCCTTGATGTTAGTAAGCCCTCCTTGAGTGAATGTCCAAGTCCAAGCTCAAGCTCTCCAAGAACCCTTCTCCAAGCCAAAATAAATAGCATGTAGGCACTACCTCAGCATAAGGGTGAAAATAATTAGAGACCCACCATTTGGGAATGGGAGAGGATGAATATATAAGAAGGGAGAGGGAGTTAGGATCTCTCCAAATATAGGGGAAGGCCCTCATCTCAAGGAGGAAGCTCATAGGGATAAGATCAAAGGAAAAATATTGGGAGAATTTGACAACCTCCAGCTCGTCGTTTTGGAAGCCTTAAGATCACAAAGCTTCTTGTCCTCTTTGGGAAAACTTGCCTTTTAGGGATCAACGTGAGTATTGAAGTAAAAACCATGCTGCCAGCGTGAGGCTAGTATAGTGCAACCTGCCATCAACATGAGTTGCCAGTGTCACAGTTGCGTTGACCCTGAAATTAGGGGTTTGATCTTACTTCTTCAGGGAAGGATCAAGGCATGTTTTAATTAAGTATTTAGGGAGGATTTGGACTGCATATCAAGATGGGTACACTGCATAATTTCCAAGTTTTGGGCACTCCGATGTATTACACAGGGAAGTGTAGGAGTTGTGACAAAATATTGTGTAACAGATGCCTCCTAAAGCATGAAGGAAGAATAGGGAGAGATGGTTGAGATGCTTTAAGAGATTTTGCAAGGACGAGAACAAACAGTGTCAAGAGACTTTAAATCAATGATGCATATACATATACATATCTGATATCAAAACATGAATCCATGGTATGGACGCAACCATTTGGATAGAAAGGACTATGTGAAAAGATCCACGGCATGGGCGCAACCATCCAAATGAAAGGATCATATGGAATTGAAGATCCAAGGTATGGACGAAGCCACTCGGTATAGAAGGATCATCATCATCATAAGTATAAAGTCCCACAGTATGATCACAACCATCCGTATAGAAGAAACATGTGTACAATCATGAATAATACATAACTCCACGCAGCCTGAGTTATATCAGACAAAACTCAAGGTATTTCGCTCCATCCCAACCCAATCAAAGTATGAATTCTAACATGAAAATTCAAAGTCGAACATGCTATAAAACCACCTGATTACTAGCCAATGATGTGGACCGTTAATAGGCATGAGAGAAACCACCAATAATGATAATGGCTCTCAAGGTATGACAGTACAATCCATGAATGTGAAAATGAAGCTGAAGTTGAACACTCGTGGAATCATCCGATCGAAGGCCAATGATGAAAACCTGTCGTCAGATGCGAAGAACTTGTCATTAAGGCATGCAAGCTCTAAGGTACTGAAAGGGGATTCCTAAGCCATCTTCTTGGATAATGAGTTGAAGTCGACAAGAAGTGACCCATAAAAGGAGGGCCATAATGATTCCCTCATCATCAACATGAAATAAGGAATAAAGTGGAATAAATGAGTATGATCCAGGACTATGGAAAAAGGTCAGACAATTTATAGGTAATAAACTGCAGATAGGACTTCTCTTGAACATATCGGTGAAACGACTCCAGAATGTGGCAGCATTTGACTCAACATAGGACTAACAGTCATGATGATGAAGTAGAATAGTCAGATGAGAGGCAAAATGTATCACCCAAACCCGGAAGGACAAGTGCTTGAGTGAGGATATCCCAAACCCGACCCGAGAAACATATGAGTGTCATGTTCAAGAGTGACATGCTGCCTATACAAGAGATGTTTCACTTTCACTTTTTCCCCACTATTTCTAGCGAGTAACCCAATTATTTTTAATCACAAGATTGAAGGGGATAACATATTATTTTCATATAATTTCATTCTAGGAATGAATCCATCCTAGTAAGTTTTACGAGCCCTGGGAAGAAGAAACTAGGTCTCATCATGGTGACAAGTCTTTTGTCATTTAATTTTTACGAGTCCGACAGAAGAATAACTCAGTGTTTTTTCCATATTTAGAGAGTTTGAAAAAGAGATGAAAAAGAAAAATCCATCATGTCCCTTTTCGTAATTTGTCTCTCGAACCCAAAAAGGTAGAAAACAATATTCGAGAGAACCTCTTGACCATGTCAACCAAGGTGTACCTTTTTCACAAATAGTCAATCCCAGCCCAAAAAGGGGTTAAACGTATACTGAGACGATGTCAATTAATTTAATTTAACGAGTTCGAAATGACAAGTACTCGACAATCTTTTCGTATTTCAAGAGTCAGAAAAGAGCTGAAAGATGACTCCTCGTGGAGGAACGAGTGCTATAAAAGGATAGAAACTTGTTTCGGTGATGATGGAACTGTTAAAAACATGTAAGGGTCAAGAGGTTGGGTAATAAGACCACTCATCACAGATGTTCCTCAAGCAAGGGTAAAAAAACCAAGTGAAAGCAAATGATTGGCCAAAGAGATGGTGGTGATGGAATGGACAAACCAAGGCTCATCTAGCAAAAATGTGTTGATAAAATGGAAATCACGAAAGATAAAAATGGAAATGGTTTCATTTTTACACAAGATTGAAACATGGGAAACTATGCTTGAGTATATTGGAAGATGGTTTCATTTTTTCATAAGCTTGAAATATGAGAAAAAACTATGCTTGGATTTGGTTTCATTTTTACACAAGATTGAAACAAATATAAAATTATGCTTGAGTTTGGTTTCATTTTTACACAAGATTGAAAGAAAGACAAACTATGATTGAGATAAGTTTGTATGCCCCCAACATAATGACTCAATTCGAGGTACATGCCCCCCAATCTTCATTTCATTCACCTAAGTAGACTATTGGTTACTAACAGGTGGATGGAATGAAGGTTCACTTACGAGATCAAGTGAAATACTTGACTGGTATTTTACGTGATCTAATCAAAGACTTGAATTGGAAGGGGATTTGTTTAATTTTTTAACGAGCTTGACACAAGAAAATAACCATGCTCATGACACCTTCTTTCATTTGTTACCATTCTTGACATAAGTAAAGGAACCATGCTCATGGGGACCTATTTCATTTTTTAATGGGGTTGATATAGTAAAAGAACTATCCTCATGGGGACCTATTTCATTTTTTAATGAGATTGACATAGTAAAAGAACTATCCTTATGGCCCTTATTTCATTTTTTAATGAGATTGACACAAGACAAGGAACTTGCTCCAAACCCTTGATCACAGACCAAAAGAAGCCATGGCTTCCAACAGGTTTTCATCATATGGGAGAACAACACTCTAGAAAGAATACATGTCCAGTGATCCAATAGAAAAATCGAGCTCCAATTTTCCCAGTACATGATGTACTATATCACCTACTAAATCATCAGCAGATGTGGGCATGGAATAGGTGGCCACGTAATTAAATTATGGCGAGGGTGAGATTGCTTGCATATAAGAACCATTTAGGGATGATGGTTGGTTGGGAGTTGATTCAGGACCAATTAATGTAAGTTGATCAATGATCACAATGCTTCCTTCATGTGGGAAACACATCACTCAAAAGAGGGAAGAGACAAGAGCTCCCATGACATAAACATAGTCACGTCCAGGGAGTAGATTAAAATCCAATTGGCCTTGGACAACCATCATGTCTATATAGACAGTATTTCCTCCCAAACTAATAGGCAGCTTAGGAAGGATCCCTAAAGGTTGACTAGTTCCTTTGTTAAAAGTTAACAAATTCTGGGTGACGAGGACAAGATGAGGGGAACCTAAAGCTTGCCAAGAAATTGAGGATATAATGCTATCAGATGTGCCATCGTATATGATTGTGCTAGGTATGCCCATATGGTAAGCATGTACTGCAATCTAGAAAGGCACATAAGACAGAAGGAGATATCCTTCCAGTCGACTCCAATCAAAATAAGTGACCAAACTACTTGTAGGGGGTGTCGTAGGAACATTAGACCCGCCCTCTTGTGCTATGGGAACATGATAGCTTCTCTCATGTACCTCAGGAATGGAAGGATTTCCCTCCAATTCATTCGAAACTGAAGAAACCAGAACAACCTGAGTAGTACGAGGTTTGCTCTCTACTGGAAAGGCATAGTTAACTGGAGGTGGATCTAGGTATACCATTTGCTCAACCAATGGTTGGTCGAGAATGGACTCACGAGACTCACTTTCAGAGAGAGCGGGGTTGACCAAAGATGGCTTTTGGTCAATCACTAGATCAACTAGTGAAGGATTAGGGGAAAGATTTCGATACCCGGCCGGAAGACGAGGTTGGGAAGTTGTAGGGTTTTCCAATTCTTTGGAAGCCTTGTCCATAAGAGGACAAAGGTGAATAGGATCATTACCTTCACACAACTTATAAGGAAATTTGACTTTTCCCTTTTTCCCATGGACTTTATTATTACTAGTTGAAGGTTTATCACCAGCATGATCCCTAGAGGCTGATGACAAAGGTCAATGTGAACCTACAGACGACACTTCTAAGACCTTGGGAATACCAGTAGAATTTCTAAGAAGGTGGTCACCCTTATATAACATGCAAGGGAATTTTACTTTCCAGGGCTGGTTGGAAGATTTTTCATCATTAGTTGCATCCGTAGTAATCACTTCTTGGTTTCCCCCTTGCCTATTTTTCTTCTTCTTCATCATCCTCTTATTCTTCTTCGTAGCTTCCTGATTACTAGAATCCAGACTTTCACCAGCAGAAGAGGAAGAACGAGGTGAATAAATAGGTGAAGAAGGCGAGGGGTCAACTTTAGGATCAACATGAGGTTGATGTTGTTCATGTGGAAGAGAACTCAGTTGAAAAGAAGTGTCGACACTCAGACTCACTGAGGCCGAAAATATCCAAAATGGAAGACCAATGGTCAATCGAGGAAGGGACAACTTTGCCATATAAAGAGCACCAGTATTTCCAAAAGAAGGAAAAGGACTAGGATTCCCATCAGAGGGATTTACTTGACTGGTAGACTCAGGAAATGTTGCCATTGGTATCAACCTAAGATCTAATAAGGAGTATTTCTATAGGAAGGATGTTGTTTCATGGTCAATTAATTGATTTTAGAACTTAACAAAAGAAAAGAAAAGAGGGGTAAGCTAGGAAAGAGGGTTTAACAAGTATTCGTGAACCACAATATACACCTTAGATGAAACCAAGGACTTAACATACGACGACCAATCTCCCAAAGGCAGCTGACTTAGTTACCTGTGGCTAAAGGATAGAAACCTAATGCGGTTTCCCAATATATACTTGACGGTACGAGGAGCACAAGTCCATATTAGTGCTTTCTAATGCATAACCGTTCGGTGAGAGCATTCTGATATACTTGCCATACTAAAATGCCTCCGATATACCCAGAAGTACTAGCTAACCTTCGATATACTTTCACACTAGAATGGGATTTCACCCCCAAGATACAATGTAGGTAGTTAACGACACCTTCTATGTTTAAAGATGCCATAACACGTCTCTAGCCTAGACCTCCAGATATTTGTGTTAGGTTACAAATGCTCCTTAGGTTAATTGAGGTAAATTTTAAGCTTATCTTGAAACAGGTTTCAATTTTATGGCTCAAAGATGTCACCTGAATTCCTATAATGCATCTAAATGATAAAAATGAAATATTTTCATTCGATGAAGGCTAAACTAATGAGGGAAGAGAGACAACCAAACAATGCATCAATCAAGAAAAATGCATCAAAACATAACTCCCTAACTTTTCCAATGCAAGATGTAAAAAATGAAAACTACTCTTTCATTTTCACTAACAAATGCAATGCCAAAATGCAATCCTGTGAGAAACAAAAATCACTTTTCTTTTCGTTTTGAATGATTTGATGCACCTAACATAGTTTTTAGCCTTCAATCATTGAAAATGTGATCTATTTTCAATGATGAATCTCAAAAAATAACTTTTCAATGCAACTAATCTAATGCATTTTCACGAAAAGTAAATTTCAAAAGACAAGCTAAAACAAATGCACAATGATGTTTTCAATGATTTCCACAAAAAACAACACTTAATCAATCAGCAAAACCAGCATCTAAGTGACACCAGCAAGAAGCAAGTGATGACTAATTGACTAGAAACCCTAGAATGCAATTAGATTTCACTTCAAAGCCAAAGAGACAAATTTTGAAAATTAATCAAGCCAATCAATCAAAGCACTGACAAATCCAAGCATACAGGATGGGAAAATACCTCAGAGGCCAAGACACAATGGATTCTAAGGAAGAAACCTTAAAAATTCTTACATTCAAGGATCAACGCTACTTTATATAGAAAAACCCGTGATAATTGGGTCATTAGTGCTACTTTTCATAGAAAAATCCGCCCTGGTTGGGGTCATCAACACTACTGTATATAGCAAAACCCGTGCTAATTTTCAGCGCGAGAAAACAGTGGAAAATAGGGTTTTCAACACCACTGTACAGGTAAAAACAAGCGCTGTGAGCGTGACTGTCACTGATAAAACTTGGGTTGAGTGAGGAATATGGGAAAAACAAAAAAGATTCCAAAAAAAAGCCATACTTAGCACTATAAGAGAGTAATCAGTGATTTTGCAGACCTATACTGACACAATCTAACTAAGAACTCGATGGATGGTCAAACTAATCAAAGGATCAGATTGAAGAAATGGATGGAAAGGTTATGGCTTCCCCAGGGGAGTCACCATTTTTTTGTCTAGGTAAATCCTCTTTGTGGGCAGAGACTATCCTTCTAGCCGAATGAGTGGGACTAGCAACCTACGTGACAATCTACAAGACACTTTCCTAAATTACAATCGAAATGAAGGGAGAGGAAGGAGTCCTACCTTGTTTTGATGCTATAACGCACTCTTTTGTCGAAGATCTCGATCACTCGCTCCTCAGGCTCAGCTCTACTGCTCACAACATTTGAATACCCGCACAAGAGATCAAAGACACAACAAAACATACATGTGCAACAAGCATAATCAAATGTAATCCACTTAACAGATCAAGGAGCATTAATATAAATGATGCATTAACACAAGCATTTATGGAAAGTAAACTAACAATTGTATATATTAAGAAATGAAAGAGTAAGCATACAACCTAGGCCTTGATGTTAGTAAGCCCTCCTTGAGTGAATGTCCAAGTCCAAGCTCAAGCTCTCCAAGCACTGCTTCTCCAATCCAAAATGAATAACATGTAGGCACTATCTCAGCATAAGGGTACAAATAATCAAAGACCAACCATTTGGGAATGCAAGAGGATGAATATATAAGTAGGGAGAGGGAGTTAGGATCTCTCCAAAGATAGGGGAAGGCCCTCATCTCAAGGAGGAAGCTCATAAGGATAAGATCAAAGGGAAATATTGGGAGAATTCAGCCACATCCACAATGAACAACCTCCATCTCGTCATTAGTGAAACTTGCCATTAGCACGAGTTGCCCATGTCATACTCGTGTTGGCCCTGAAATCATGGTTTTTAGCTTACTTCTTCAGGGAAGGCTCAAGACATGTTTTCATTAAGTCTTTAGGGAGGATCTAGAATGCATATAAGGATGGGTATACTGCATAATTGCCAAGTTTTGGGCACTTTGGGGTATGACATAGGGAAGTGCAAGAGATGTGACAAAATATTGTGTAACACCTATCCTTGAGTTGATACATATCCTTCTACTGATCCTCAGTGCTATATACATTTTGATTCTCATATACATTGAACACCCGAGGACACCTCGATGGAGGCCAAGTGCGTGGATGGAAGGAAATATTTAGACGAAATTTGTCAGTGGATGATATTGAAGTTGGGGTACAACAAGCACAATCAAAATTCTCATAATGTGGAAGAAATGGATTGATTCTTTCAATAAATCATGCCCATGCAAATATGTGAGCATCATAATTTGTCATAGGTGGTGGAGAATTTTGGGATGTTCGTGTTGCTGCTGTTGCTAGCAACCTATTTTTTTATTGTTTTTTCTCTCCTATTTCGACATCATTTTCTGAGATTACTGGTGGTTGGTACACAGCTACACCTCCTAGCTATGGTGGTGATAGGGTGGTGGATCACGTGCAGGCTAATTTCTAGTTGGATTGCCGAAATATTTTCAAATTGAGGAGGTTTTCGAGTACCATTAATGTTGTGGGTTTGATGGGATTATACATTGGTGTAGATTTTTGGAGTTATGTGCCCACTCTTCTACTTGGATAACACCTTCATTAAGATTTTGAGAGAATTTTATTTAATCTGTGGGTTTGAGGACGAGGGTTCCTAAAACTCAACCGATGGTATGTGGGTTTTAAACCCGTTGATGGATACACCAAAGAATAATCTTGTTTGGGTAAAAATAATGGAGATTGACAATGTTGTGGGAATATTTGTCTACATGGACACTCATGTTCTGGGGGCTTGAGATAAAAGGTTGGCTTGGATCGTGGTGGAGGTGAACTACATGGGGGGTCTGTAACACCCTCCTCCCACATCTACCCAAGTAATCGGCCAATCGCGGTAAACATGTGATGAGAGGCTACTATGATTGGATTCAACCTCCCATGTGACCTTATGGAAGTGGAATAGACAAAAGTAAAACATACAGACCTTCCACATTAGCTACAGGACTCCTAGGAACCATTCCAACCACTTAGGTAGTTATCCCTTGGGTCCCACTCAAGTTTTTAACCACTTGAACTTTGGATGCTCTCATGTTATAGGTCTACCAAGTCCAGGAGGCTCTGGATGCTCTCATGACAAGGCATGCCAACATCCAGGAGGCTCTGGACGCTCTCATGACAAGGCATGCCAACATCCAGGGACTATTTTTCTCAGTGTTGTGTTAGCGTCCTTAGGATTTGAGCCACTTTTTCAAGCCCAAAGCCCAGGTCACTACCCATAATTGAATGATACCTTCATATTAACAAGATAATAGGGAAACAATGATGCAAAAGTAAATACTTGAACAAGCCCTTAACAGAACCCCTACTAGCTGTGAAAGAAATTTCGTCAAACATATCATAAATATGTAATATATAGGTGTAAACAACAAATTTAGGCATAGGGATCTCATACTTATTTGAGAATCACTAAGTACCATTGTTCCCTTATATCATTTGTTGCATTATCATCTATTAGGTCATAGATACATTGTCCATTCATTTACAAGTAAAAACATGATGAGAGCCATACATAGCCACTATCATAAAATATATACATAACCATCATAGCAATAGAAATATCAATGAAATCACAACCATATGATCCACATATAAACCAGTATAATACTCATAGAAATACAAGGAGAAATAACCTCATATTGTTGATGCAAAATCCAAACCAGAGATGGGACTACCACGTTCCACCCGACCATAGAATGCTTGAGCCAAATCTCTCTTCAGTCATTCACCCCCATGCCATATTCCAAGCATGAATGTGGGACTCAAACCAAAAGAACCAACTAGGGCATCCCGAGGTTAAACCACCTCACCCTCATCAATAGAAACCAGGCTTTACCGTAATCCATCCCAGATCACTAGGTCAACACAATGAACATGTAATAGCAGGCTTTACCATGATCTCTGTTAATGTCAGTCTTTGAAACCTTCCACCAGTGATCAAATATGCTCTTACAAAGTGGTCTTAGGGTGTCAAAGTCAATTTTTGTAATTTCAGTGAGTCTTCAAGTAAAATTTGGTCACTAGGTATTAGGTCTAGGGTTTGTTTTCACTCTTTCCAAAGTTTTCCAAGTGTCGGTCCATGTCACCATTCAGCTGAGTGTACCATCATTCAGAGAGTTTTCATCATCATTTCAGGTTCCAATGGGTCATTTTACACCTTGTTCGTGTTTTAGTTATACTAGGTAAGGCTCATTTCCCTCTCCTAGGGTTTTGAAGGATTTCTCTTGGATGGTCAAATCATCAACAAAACTTGTATCCTGATGCTCATTCACCTTCCCCTATCCTTAATGTACGTTCTTAAGCACTTCCCATCACTAATACCCCTCAAATTCATCATTTTCCCACAAACCCTAGCTCCTTACCACAATTTGACAATTTTCTAGGCTAGGCCTGTGGTTTTCCCTTTTGAACCCCTTCCCCTCACTCAAAATTTGAAATTTAACTTTCCCCTGCTTCCTAACATCCCTCCCTACTTCCCAAAACTTTCTCAAGAATCTAGAAGCCCCTTATCCCCTTCATTTCACTTCATTTCAACAAATCCCCTGTTCCACACATCGGGATAGGTTTTACTCAAATGATGTTTCTAAGCAATAAAAAATGAATTTGGAAAATTTGAGAGAGGTTTTTGTCCATCATAGGCCAGGGCAGAAAAACTCCTTCAATGTTTACACAGGTGTCATGGTTTTAGAGAAATGTCAAAAATAAAGTTGCCTCAGGAGGGTTGTTGCACCTCTGGAGTGGCCTTGGAAAAATTAATATTTCTCCTAGCTTGGTTGGCCAAATGACTTGCTTGATGAGTGAAATGATAACTAGACATAAAGATATTTCCAATGAGCTATCATGAGCTCAATTTGGAGTTGAGGAAGACCTTGAAAAGTTGACTGCAAAAACACTCTACATTTAGGTAGCCTCATTTTGCACATTTTGAATAGTCTTGGGAGATTTGACTTTTGATAAGGCCAATGAACTCCAAATTGCAAAATTCAAGATGTTTTGGAAAGTAACCTCAATACGCTTTCCAACTAGCTATCCTGCACCAAATTTGGACACAGGGAAGACCTCCAAAATTGGTCTGTAAAAGGGCATTGCATCAAATTTTGCAATCCAGGAAATTTCATCTGATGCACAGTGCCACTGGTGTTGTGCATTGAGTTGGATTGGAATTTTGCAAAAAGACTTGCATTTTTGGATTCATCATGGAAAAATACTGAAACCCAGAAATTTTCATGAAATTTGGAGGAGATCTGGGTCACCTAAAGGGCAAAAAACACCTAAACAATGCCCTCTCTACCACTTTTTGGACCCACAGGGAGCAGTCTTGGGAAAAATGATTTTTGAAGGGGAAAATCAACTCTAAATCGAAAAATTCTAGTTTTCCTAGAACGTAGACAGGTAGATATTTCCAACAAGCCATCTTGGACCTAATTTGGTGAAGTTCAAGGCCTTCAAACTCAGCCTTGAAGTGGCGATGTGCATCAGGCTCAGGGCGCTGCACATCAAGCAAAAGTTTGCCAATTTTGCTCAAAAACTCAGAATTTCACGTAGTTTTCTACTAGTTTGAATATTTCTTCTTTATTGTTAAATCCATGATGTAATCTGATGTAACTTGACATACTATGATTTAAAAATGATGAAAAATGGCTTAAGGAGGTAGATACATCAGTTTAGAGTTGGTTTAAGGATGAATGAATCAATTTCCATAGTTTTAGAGGCAAGCTGTTCCACTGCCTTTTTTTCAGTTCCTAGTTTAGATCTTGTTGAAACAACTCCTTGACTCATGGATACCCCTTATGGCTAACATAGGTGGTTTGATGCCTATATCATGTACTTTCTTTGTCATTTGTAAAGGTTGGACTATTGTGGATGCATTAAGCACTATTATACATCACTTCTGCAGTTTGGCAAGGAAATAACCAAGGTCTTGCAGAATTTTGTGGGATTCTTGTGGTAATGTGAATTAGCATTGTTTTCTTCTCTGTTATCTAGT
The DNA here is from genome assembly GCA_000404065.3 of Pinus taeda. Classification (NCBI taxonomy): domain Eukaryota; kingdom Viridiplantae; phylum Streptophyta; class Pinopsida; order Pinales; family Pinaceae; genus Pinus; species Pinus taeda. The sequence goes on from APFE031460698.1 coordinate 95,392, forward strand.
TTATCTTATGTTTATATGTGTCATCATCTCTCTCTTTCTGCATAACTAAATGAATCAAGTTTAAAAGGTGGAATCCATTGGTGTTTCAGTGCTCTGCCTTGGGGTTTATTTAGTTTTAAATGTTTTCTGTTGTTTGAAGAGGACTCATGAAGTTTGCATGCCCTCTCCAACTCCTCACTAGTCTTTAAACTCACCATCACATTCATTTCAAAGTGCTAAAACACTTGCCTACCTCACCCCACAGAAACCTCTGCAAATTTGAGTTGATTTCGCGGACCCAAAGCTACCTTCCTCATCTGATCCAGCAACCAACCATTAAAATCAAACAAAATCCTCTGAGAAAACATACCTAGCCTAAAATTAGTATTCATATCAGTCATCTCAAGCCTTATTTGCCATATTTTCTTTGAGATTTACAAGGAAAGAGCCCTCTCCTGACCTGGTAGGGCTAGGTACTAGGTTAAGTGTGGTTTGATGTTACCCTAGACCTGCCTTTCTCAGCCTGAGGTAGATTTGGGCACTAACAATCTCCACTCAATCTCTAGGCCAAATAAGCATGGATGCCACCAGATTTCTCCACCTACACTGTGAGGAATTTTCATGTCTCCTAGTCTCTCAGGCTTTACCACAATCCACACCAGATCACTAAGCCCTAAATTGAGACCCACTCTCTAGGATTTACTGCATATCCCAACCCAGGATTACTAGGCCCAATTGAGAGAAAACCACCTCTTGGCTTTACCATATATCCTGCTATTCACCGGCAAGGATTCCTAGGCCCACCGAGGCAACACAAAATTTGGCTTTACCGCAACCCACAGTTTGGTTCAAGGGTTACTAGGCCATCTGTTTTATCATTCGAAGATCCACCTTACTCAGCTTCCAATCCATCCAGTAATCCAGCTCAATCAAAACATGAGAACCCATTACAACCATGGCTATCCGGAAATGTCAAGGCTAGGCTGAAAAAATTGTCACACACGGCAAAACCCATGCCATAACAACAAAAAAGCCACATGCAATACCATGCATGCCAAATTTAGCAAGAAAAATACACATGAAAATTGATGCCTACAAAGAATATTGTTGTAGCTACTTGATCCTGCTCTTCCTTGCTTGATCTCTACTTCCTCTTGCCTTATTTGCCTTTCTTGATCTAATGCCAAAATGCTCCAAGGAAAACTCTAAGTGTCCAAGAGTGAGAGAGAGAGAGAGAGAGAATAATGAGAGAGCTCCAAAACTGAACTGACAAAAGGTTAAAAACTGATCCTCAGAAGCCTTTTTATTAATTAGGCCTATATTTTCTTCATTTTCTTCCTCACATGCAACCTGTGACTTTTCACCTTCCTTTTCTCCTAATTTCCATTATGTTCATAAATAAATGTGCCAAAAATGCCATGTTGCCTTTCCAAAGCCTTAGTCATTTCCTTTGCCAATTTTCTTAGCCAAAATAAACTGATGAACACCCACACTAGGATGTTTTTCCCAAAATTAGGCTTCGAATAAGTGTCCCATCAACTATGGTTATTATTTTACCTTTATTACTTTTATTACATGGAATTGTCACCAGGGCTATTACAGAGTCTCCCTCAAAACATTAATTTGGAGCGGGATTCCTGACATTTTAGGTAGATAATAGATTATTGGGGCATCTTGTTCCACTGCCTATTATATCATCACACAGGCCACCTATTGGAGAGATTTCCTCTGCATTTTCAAAATGGAAAAAATGTTCAAGGCGGCATACACTTCAATATGGTTTGGGGGAAGCCATTTCGACACTTGCAGTCAGAGTCTGAACATGGTACCTCTACTTCCTCTTATGAACCCATTTGACTCAAACATTTGTTTATTTCTGACCCTCCGGATTCGATGCCTACATCTCCTATCAATACTTGGTCTCTTTCTTGAAGGGGATACATATTTCTGCTCTTCCTGATCAAAACCTTCATTTTGTGAGGCTTTTACCAAAACTATCAAATGTTTGTGGTGCTACGCCTTCCTCATCGCCTTTGGTTTATGTTGTCAATATTCTCCCCTCTCTTGAATATTCTTATAATATTCATCCTTTAGAGCCCCCCGACTATAGACTCCCATCATTTTCCTCACCGATCCTCTCCCCCCCACTCATCGGACCCTATTCCTCCACCATCCCCTCATAATTCCATGAACATTGACATTGAATTTATGCTACTTAATCCTGTCATGGATTTATCCACCCTCACCATGCAAAAGGGGAAAGGTCATGATTCCTATCAAGTTATTAGCCCAAAATTTGGCCAGAAATATCACTACCCATTGACGGGAAGAAGCAAACATTTTCAGGGGAAAACATAGAGTATAAATTTGTTTCATGATTCAACTAGTTTATTTGATGTACCTATTTTAGATTCCTCTTCTTCTGGGTCCCTTGGATAAAATGTGCCCCCTAAGACTGGGTCATGATGAACATCATGTCTTTTAATATGTGTGGCTTGGGGGATGCCACGAAAATGTTGTCCCTATGACATATGTTCTTCTTTGTTCGTTCAATCATCATCCTTATACAGGAAACAATGGTAGATGTTGGGAGATCCATATCATACTTTGAGTCAATATTTCCATTTTGGTGTATAGTTGCGTTAGATTCATGTGGTTTGTCAAGTGGCTTGGTGGCACTTTAGGATCCATATTGGGTAGACTTAAAGGCCCATAATTTTTTTGTTGGGATTCTGCTCACTGGACATATTTGGGGTATAGTGAAGAAGATTCACATCTAGAACATATATGCTCCCTACGATGGAAGACATAAATTTTGGGACAGGGTGGAGGCCTCAGACCTATTAAAAATTGGTTCATTGATTCTTGGTGGTGATTACAATGCAATATTATCTAGGGAGGAGGGTTGGGGAATGAAGTGTTGAAGTGACCCCCTTGCAAGATGATTAACATCTCTATTTGATGAAAATCAATTGAATGATATATGTCCAGACACTATGGTGCCCACTTGGCATAATGGGAGATGTCGAAATGAGCATATTGGAAAGAGATTAGATAGATTCATTGTACACCAAAATTTAATTGAAATCTTGGGGAACCTACGATCTAATGTTGAGAAGACTTTCATCTCTGACCACTGTCTGATTGTTCTGCAATGGCAGGTAGAGTCAGGCGAGGTATCCCTTTTAAATTCAATCAGACGTGGTTCGAGGATGAAGCATTCAACAAACTAGTCATTGGGATATGGAGAGAAAATGAGACAAATCTGGACCGGTTGGCCATGGAAAACATCACTTTGAAATTAAAGCACCTAAAGAGCGAGGTGTGTATATGGGAAAGGAAAAAGAAGGAAAAGATGGAGTAGCACATACTGGAAATTTGGGAGACCACATGGAGATTAAAGAGTAGGGTTATTTGGATCTGGGAAGGGGATTGAAATACCAAGTTTTTCCACCATTTTGTAAATCAAAGGAAAAATAGGAATGCCATATGGAGCATTAGGTAGGAAGATGGAAACCAAGTCAACACTAATGCTGAGAGTTGGAAGGAAGCAATTTGTTACTTTCAGAATCTATTTAGAGCAAGGGAGGAGGTGCACATTGAAGACCTTCTTTGGGGTGTGAAGGAATATCCTACAATGTTTGACAATGAATCAAATGATGCTCTATATAGACCAGACACTATCGAGGATATCCATTTGGTATTAAAATCATTTTCCAGGGACAAATTCCCTTGACCAGATGATTGGACAGTTGATATTTTCTTACATTTCTTTGAGTACATGGGTAAGGAGTTGTTGGAGATGGTAGAAGAGTCCCATATTTGGAGATACATTTTGGGTTCTATTAAGTCAATGTTCATTGCACTAATTCCAAAGGTTACTGCTCCATCCTCCTTCTTGGATTTCTGGATGATCTCATTGTGAAATATCATCTGTAAACTTATCTTAAAGCTCATTGTGGAGAGGATGAAAGGAATAATCTCGCTTCACATCTCCAGGGAGCAGTTCAGAGTCCTTCATAACAGGTCTATTGATGATGCCATAGCAATTGTCGAGGAGTGTATACATACTATTTAGACAAAACATTTGGAAGCGGTGGCGATGAAAGTTGATTTACAACAGGCATATGACTGTGTGGATTGGTAATTTCTCAGGATTATCCTCCTAAAGATCAAACTTACAATACACAACGTGGAGTGGATTATGGCATGTGTGACGACATCATGGCTCACAGTACTCATAAATGGATATCCTACTGAATTTTTTCGTGTGGATGGAGGCTTGAGACAAGGATGTTCTTTATCACCCATCCTATTCATCCTCATTAGGGATGTTATAAGTAGAAATATATATATGTCCAAGGCCATGGAGACATTCAGGGGATTGAAAATGACACAAGAGGTTAGTATCACTCGTATTTTCTTTCTTGTGATATTTTTTATTTTGGTATGATTTCCAGGGTATAGTGGGAGACTTTATATCACATTTTTCATCGTGTTAGTGAGGCTTTTGATCTTATAGAAAATGGGCAGAAGTTTGTTCTCATCTTTTCACATGGAAGCCCTTTAGATGTTAATCACATTGTTGAGATGTTTAGGGTTGCCTAACCACTTCAGGAAGGTTTCACTTATTTGGGATGTAGGTTGAATCCCCACAACTACCATTTGGAGGACTGGACATGGCTTCTCAATAAATTTTGGAGCAAGCTCAAGTGTTGGACTCACCATTGGCTCTCCTTGGGTTGAAGGTTCACTCTAATACAATCTGTCTTTCAACAGTTGACTATTATGGGATGCATCTATTTTCCCTCCTAGCCCACATTATTTCAGAGATTCACACAATTTTGGCTCGCTTCGTGTGGTCTGGAACTACGGAGGAATCATAAATATCATCTGGTTAAGTGGGACATTATTTCCTGCCCCATGGATCTTGGCAGATGGGGCATTCTAAATACAAAGGTATTTGGTTGGTCACTATTAATGAAGTCCCTGTGGCAGATACTCTTTGGTGAATATATATGGAAATATATTACATCAAGAAAATCTCATAAACTTAGACCAATCATAGACTGGATTCGGATGGGGGAAATCAACATAAGAAAGGGTTCCTTCATATGGTTGAGCTTCTAGAAGATAAAACAATTTTTCTTGTAGCGGATCAAATGGTCTTTTGGAAAGGGTAATATGATTGAAATCAAAAGGGATGGTATTTTTGGATTGTTTGACAACAATAGGGTCACGGAGGAAAATATGGAGGCATTACACTAGAGGGGAATTTTCTTCCTTGACCAAGTAATCAACATATAGAATGGTGCACATCTCACATGGAAAGAGGATTGTCTCTCTACGGAAGATGTCAACATGGGCGATGGAATGTGTGTTCTAGCAGGAAGGACTACCATGGTGAATATGTGATCGATTACTCATGACCCCGACATTTTGGAATCGCCACATGAGTTCCGTCTGGAGAGGTTTTTGGTGTCAGAGGGCGGCGAAGAGGTGGATGTAAGGGGCAATGATCTGAGGCTTGCGCCTTTCGGGGTCGGTCGTCGAGTATGCCCCAAAAAGGCATTGGGGCCTTGCCACTGTTAATCTCTAGTTGGCTAAGTTTCTGCATCATTTTGAATGGATTCCACACATTGAACATCCAGTTGATCTATCCGAGGTACTTAAACTATCATGTGAAATGGCTCATCCTCTTCATTGTGTTTCAGTCATTTGGGTGCCTTTCTATTAGAAAATAAATTTTATGAGGCAGAGGTGCTCAGAAATCAGTTGCGGCAAAGTAGGAAAGGTCAAATTTAGCTGCGGAAAGGTAAATCTTAGGTTGCGGCAAGGATATCGCAACCACACAGGGACTTAATTCAAACATAGAGTTCACTCACAACAAAACATAATAAAATAAAAGAGGTTGCAGAAATTTACTTGTGTAAAATTAAAACCATAACGCAACTTACCACACTTTATATTATATGTCAAAACATAAAGAAATTACATTCGCGTGATAAATGGAGGCTGTAGCTCCAAGCGAAAAACACAACAAACTTACTGCGATTTACGCATTACTGCGTTGCAGAGTAAACTTCTGTAAAACTTCATAAAACTGGTTTCCACGCGCCCACCAAAATTTCCTCCACGATTTTCTCCTCACATACTCTCGCTTTCTAACTTTTCCAACATTCCCAACATGACAAATGACTTTTACTTGCATATTTATCCTAACATACGAATTTGAAATTAATTACATGACAGAGAAAATATTTAATACGCAACATGGGCAATTTTACATAGTAAATGATTTTCTGAACTTGCAGGTGTTGTGGAGTGTGGGCCCATATCTATTTAATCAACTTTATTAAATGCCTTAAATTTTGTGATGTGTTGCAGAATGGTCTACTCTGAAATTCTTTTTTGACTTTTGTCCTTCTGCCTGCAAACAAAATCGCAACCGTGTAGTGGTTGACTGGGCAAACATGATGGTTGTCAGTGTGTTTAAGGTGGTGGTTAGCATTAATATTTCCAACACTCCCCCTCAATAACAACTGTCACCATTGAAAATTCCCAAACAATCTCTGAGATAAACAAAACTTTCACGTGCCAATGGCTTTGTGAAAATATCATCAAACTGTCCCTGTGACCAACAGTGCTGCAACACAATTTCATCATTGTTAATCAACTCTCTGACAAAATGATATTTAGCATCAATATGATTGGTCCTCTTGTGAAAGACTGAATTCTTTGGTAATGCAATTTCGAATGTGTTATTGCAGAAAATAGTTGTTGCTTCCTCCTGGTCGCGGCGAAGATCCCTTAACATCCTTCTCATCCAAATTGCCTGACACGCTGCTGCTATTGCAGTGACATATTTAGCTTCTACTGTTGATAGTGAAACTATTGGCTGCTTCTTGGAGACCCATGAAATGGCTCCAGAGCCCAAATGTAAAACTAACCCGATGTGCTCTTTCTGTCATCGACACTTCCTGTCCAATCACTGTCAATGTAACCAACCAGCCTAAAATCATCTATTGCGTTGTACAAAACGCCATACTGCTTTTCCCCATTGACATACCTTAGAATCCTTTTCGCTACTTGCCAATGTGTCTCCTTGGCTGTCTCCATGAACCTTGACATAAAGCTCACTACTACATTATATTTGGCCTAGTGGCGGTCAAATACATGAAGTTGCCTATCATGCTTTTGCATAATGTCGGATTGACATTGTTGTTGCAATCTTCTTTGCTCAACTTCAACCCCATGACAATTGGAGTTGGTGTGGGCTTGCTGTTCTGCATTTTAAACCTCCCCAAAATGTCTGCTACATACTTTGCTTGAGAGATAAAAATGCTATTTTTTGTTTGTTTTACTTCTATGCCATAAAAAATATCTTAGCAACCCCAAGTCAGTCATTTCAAATTCATTCTTCATGACTTGTTTGAAATCAGCGATGAGAAAATCATCACTATCTGTAAAAATTGAATCTTCTACATATAAGACAATGATGAGAATCTTACCATCGCTCCCTTTAATGTAGAGAGTGGGTTCATTGTCACATTTGTCGAAACCATTGTCCAACAAGTAGGCATCTATCCTGTTGTACCATGCACGCGGTGCTTGCTTCAGCCCATAAAGAGCTTTCCTCAACCGATAAACTTTGTCTTCTTTGCCTTCTACCTCATAACTAGGTGGTTGCGCAACATACACTTCCTCTTTCAGCACTCCATTCAAGAACATTGAATTTACATCCATTTGATACACTTTCCATTTATGTTTCACAGCAATCACCATAACTGTATGCACTGTCTCCATCCTCGCGACTAGTGTGAACGTCCCCTCATAATATCTTCCATGTTGCTGCTTGTATCCTTTGACAACCAGCCTTGCTTTGTGCCTTTCAATCTTTCCCTGAATGTTTTTTTTGCTCATATAGACCCACTTCACTCCAATGACTTGTTTTCCTTGGGGAAGGTTCACTAACTCCCATGTGTCATTCCTTTCTATTGCTTCCATTTCTTCCTCCATTGTTGAAACCCATTTTTCATCTTTGACTGCATCTTCAAAGTGAATTGAGTCATCTACATGACAAAACAGAGCAAATAATGAATTCAGGCTAGTGCTGCTATCACCTTCATCTTGCTCATAAATTTCATTTAAATTTCTGAATTTTGGTCTTCTTATGCTTGCTGAAGATGGGCTTGATATGTCACTTGGTGTTGCACTTTTCGGTGTGCTTGGAAAAGCACTTGCTTGACTGTGTGGCACTCTCCTAATATTTGTTGATGGTGTTCCTCGCTGCCTGCTTTGTTGCACTTGAATGGGAGTAGAGGGAGTCATTGTTGAGGAATTACTTCTTGTTGTCGATTCCTCTTTGTCCTCATGCGGTATGCATGCTTTGACATTGATTGTCTTCTCTAAACTTCCATCCCATGCTTCCTCTTCTATGAACTGCACATCTCTGCTGATTATGACCTTCTTGGTTGATGGATCGTAGAGCTTGTATGCTTTGGATTCATCATTGTATCCAACAAATATACATTTCTCCTCCTTGTTGTCCAACTTCTTCCTCAACCCATCTGGGACATGTGCATATGCCAGACAACCAAAAACGCATGTGAGTGACACTATGCTTTCTTCCACTCCATGCCTCTTCAGGAACTATGTTCTGGACACTTTTGGTTGGACATCTATTCAAGATATATGCTACACATGCGAGAGCTTCAACCCAATAATCATTTGGAAAATGCTTTGCCTTCAACATACTACTTGCCATTTCCATAATAGTCCTATTATTCCTTTCTGCCACACCATTTTGTTGAGGTGTATATCTTGTTGTGAATTGCTTGTGAATTCCATGTTCCTTGCAAAATCGAAGGAAGTCATTTGAGATGTATTTTCCACCTCTGTCAGTCCTGAGGACTTTGATGTAGTGTCCACTTTGCTTCTCAACAAGAGCCTTGTACTGGCGAAATCGCTCAAACACTTCACTTTTCTATTTTAGGAGATAGACCCATGTCTTCCTTCTGTAGTCACCTATGAATGTCAATACATAGTGGCTGCCACCAATTGATGGTGTTTGCATTGGTCTACATAAATCTGAGTGGACAACCTCCAAAGGTGCCTTTGCCCTTAGTGACTTTCCTGCTGGAAATGTCTCTCTATGTTGCTTGCCCAAGATGCATCCTTCACATAGGTTGTCTGGTTTTTCTATGATTGGTAATCCCTTCACCATGCCTTTCCTATGCACCAAATTCAAACCTCCAAAGTTGAGATGTCCAAATCTCAAATGCCATAACCAGTTTTCATTTCTGACCTCTGCTTGATAGTTCACTTGTGTGACTGCTACCTCTTTTCTTCCATCCTCTTGTGAGTTCATTGATAGTTGTCCTTGTGCACCTTCTTCTTTCAAATATGATCTTATGTTTATGGGAAACATTCTATTGCTTGTCATATGAACCATTGCAATCAGTTGTCTGCTTGGAGGCCTATCCAAAATAATGCACACATCATTTTTTTAAAGACATTGTACCCCTTTTACATGAGTTGTCCAATGCTTATGAGGTTATGCTTCAAACCGGGGACAAATTAAACATTTGAGATGTACTTCTTCTCCCCCTTATTTGTTAGAATATTAACTCTTCATTTTCCCATGACAAAGACTTTGCTATCAGTCCCTAATGTCACTTCAGATTTCACACTTTCATCTAGATTGGAAAACATTTCTATGTTCCTTGACATGTGGTTGCTACACTTTGAATCTAGATACCATATATCACTTTGTTTTTCTTGTGCTACATTACAAGCTAAAAACATGCTATCATGGTTTTGATTTTCTTTTGTGAAATTTACACTTGGTTTGTTACTAATGTCATATTGCTTCTTTCTACATTCAGTTGCATAATGACCATACTTCTTACTGTAATGACATTGAAATTGAGATTTATCATACCTCTAAACTTGTGTTTGATTTTGGCTTGGACTTTGACTTGGATTTTGATTGATGCCCCTTCCACTTGAGCTTGAAGGGCTACTTCTTCCATCTTTGTGTGGGCTTCTTCCTTTTCCTCTAGCATATGATCTTCCTCTGGCTCGACCTTGAGCAAAGGAAACTTGTGTCTTGAAGGCATGCTCCAATGAGGAGCTTGTAGCTATATTCAGTCCATGTTCATGAGAAATCAGTGATGCATGAAGCTCATCGACTGAGAATCGTGAGAGATCCTTTGTCTCTTCTATGGCCACAACAATGGCATCAAACCTTGCTGGAAAACTTCTCAAAACTTTCTCAACTATTCTCCTTTCTTCAAGTGTCTCACCATGAGCCCTGATTTGAGTAACCAACCCAATTACATGTGTAAAAAATGAGTCTACATTCTCAGACTCTTTCATACAGAGTGTTTCAAAATATCTTCTCAACATTTGTAGTTTTGTTGTCTTGACTTTTTCCATTCCTTGGTAGGCTTTGTGGAGGGTGTCCCACTCTTGCTTGGACTTCGTTGATGCTGCAACCCTTGGGAAAATAATTTCATGAACTGGTTGCAAAATATAGAACAGGGATTTTGAATCCTTCTTCCTGTTGTCCCTTAACAAATCTCTTTCTGCTTGAGACAACACATTGTATGTTGCTGCATCTTTTGATTTTGGAAAACCATTCTCCACCAAATCCCAAATGTTTTGAGATGAAAACAGGCCAATCATAATTTTTGCCATTAAACTGAGGTATCTAAGGATTAGTCAAGCTTATGCTTGATGTTGTCATTTTTGAGTGTAAAAATAAAATAAAATAAATCTACCTGCTGGTAAATTCGCTCCAAAGGAAAAAACAATCTGCCCTCAAAACAATTTCTTTATCTGTTAATACAAACACTTATTTTTACACTAACAAAGTTTAACTTGCTCTGATACCATGTTAGAAAAAATAAATTTTAGGAGGCAAAAGTGCTCAGAAATTGGTTGCGGCAAAGTAGGCAGGTCAACTTCAGTTGTGGAAAGGTAAATCTTATTTTAGGGGCAGAAGGCAAAGTAGGCAGGTCAACTTCAGTTGTGGAAAGGTAAATCTTATTTTAGGGGGCAAAAGTGCTCAGAAATTGGTTGCGGCAAAGTAAGTAAGGTCAACTTCAGTTGTGGAAAGGTAAATCTTAAGTTGCCGCGAGGATATCGCAACCATACAGGGACTTCATTAAAACACAGAGTTCACTCATGGCAAAATAGGAGTAAAATAAAAGAAGTTGCTAAAATTTACTTGTGTAAAATTAAAACCATAAGGCAACTAACCACACTTTATATTATATATCAAAACATAAAGAAACTACATTCCGGTGATAAATGGAGGTTGTAGCTCCAAGTAAAAAACACAACAAACATACTGCGATTTACGCATTACTGGGTTGCGGAGTAAACCTCTGTAAAACTCCGTAAAACTGATTTTCTTACACGATTTTCTCCTCACATACTCTCCCTTTCTAACTTGCCCAACATGCCCAACATAACTTTTACTTGCATATTTATCCTAACATACAAATTTTGTTCCGACTTCTGCCCTTCTGCCTGCAAACAAAATCGCAACCGTGCAGTGGTTGACTGGAAATCATGATGGTTGTGAGTGTGTTTAACGGTGGTTTGCATTAATATTTCGCACACTTTAGCTAAATCTTCTTCGGATTAGCTAATGGCCATTATGATCCAAATCATGATGTGTTTTTTGGTAGTACTAGTACGCACTAGGCAGTGACGTTCTATTTTTGCGTGCGGGTATGTATTTGAGGTTACGAATGGAAGATTTTCTGGCCTGTTCTCGGCCTTATTGTCCTCGCTCTATTATCGTCGTCAGGGCACTTTTTTGGTATTAATAGTGTTAGAATGGAGTGTTCTCTATGTTTTGGGCTTTGATCTGTCTGCTTAATCTACATGAACCAAATCATTCATTTTGAGTGTGACAATGAAGATGTTACAACATTGAAATCTTAGAAATCATAGCAATTTTACCAGCTTTTGAGTATTTCTTTAGATATCAACATTTGCAACTTGATGGAAGCCATTTGCTTGTTTGTTTGTCATAGTAGAGAGACATGGTGCACGTTTTTATTATAACATTTATCTCCCTACATTCATTCATTTCCTCTTTCCATAAAAATTTGGGAATAACGTGAGATACTGTAATTGAGTCACAGATTTTGCTTCATCGTAGGGTGCGGATCATGCGCCGTAACATGCACTCAACTGTCGAAATCATGATTTAGCTATATCCCGTCATTTAATTTTCGATGGTTTTGGTTGAATTATAAAGATGTAATGACCGGGTAATTTATGTGAATAAGTCTTCTGTTTTACCATTGTAAGTAATTATGGAACAAAGATTATTATCTTTGTGAAAAATGAATTGAATATCATTAATTCAAAAGTTGAATACAAATTGAATGATTACACATAATAAATTTTTATGAGGAAGTTATTCTCTTTTCCTTGCCAGATGATAAATAAAAAAAATATAATAAAAAAAAAAGAAACAGTTGTAAGAGGGAAAAACCCTAACTGTTTCTCCTATTCCCATAGAAAAGGGAAAAGGAAGAGGACTTGGGTTGTTAAGGAACAAACAGGAGAAAAGGCAGAAGGAGGAAAAGAGGGTGCTAAGTCTGGTAAGGACCAGATAACACAGGCACAGGTGGTGCAACGTCTTGCTGAAGACAACGGTCTGGAAAGAAGGCTTGGGGGGGAGATTTAGTCTGGTGGACTAATCTCACGGTTGGGAGGAGAACAAGCAATAAGGTATTATCGTTTAATCTGGAACAGTGCTGAGGACTATAAGATAGCAGTACATGTCAGTACCGTAATGTTATCATTTTATGGTCTGAGTACATTCGTGTTTGTAAAAGTTATTGTTTGGACTGTAGGTCAGGGCCTAGATTAATATGATAAATAGTCCTAACTGTTCAAGAAGACCAATATATAAGTGCTATGACAAAGAACCAATAAAATGTATACAAATATACATCTATAAATAGGAAATGCAATGAATCATAAAATAAATTTCGGAGGTAAAGTCCTGCACGGACGAATAGAGTCTGAATAGAGTATCATGTGGACTCAGTGGAGTCCCTGTAAGATCTGAATCCAAGAACAATAAATTATAAACCCTACCTTAGTGGAAAAGGGTGGTACAAATCAGAGACAGATTCTCTGTAAACAAATAAGAAGAACCGATTGCAAGAACTAAACTTATGAATCGTATTTTATACAATGAAAACAGAAACGTAATTATAAACTGGAAGAAACTCATGACGTGTGTAATGGTGATATAATGACAGATAGGAAAGACATGAAGTGAGTATTCCTACTTAGATATACGCATACACCTGTATAATGATAGGAACAGTTGCGCATAGCCTGTAAACAGTTATTCAACCAATCCGAGAGTACAGTAGAGTAAATTTCATTGCATTCGTACCATAAAGAAGACAGTATATACGACAATGACTAAACGTTTAAGCAAACTTTAAACTGGACATTCCCAAAAGGGATACCGTCATACAAAATATAACAACAATATAACAAGAGACTATAAATAATGTTAAACTCGAAAGATTCCAGGCACATATAAATCATGTCATAATCGATTTAACTACTGCAAATGAAAAGACTGATATGCAATAGTATACTTAAACCCTGTAACAGAAGCATTTGCAGACAAATATAACTACAGCGGAAGACTCATGATTATAAGATAATCAGGGCATAACCAGAAGTTTCGGTACTGAGACCATCGAGGGTCGTGACCGTATGTTAAACTCATAGATAAGACATGATGAAAACAATGTAAATTCATTCCTGTATAAACAACAGATGATAACCATGTATAGACCAAATAGGGTTACAACAACATATTAAATAACAAAACTTTCCAGAGCTGAATCCAACAAAATGACAAGTTACAAACTATGCCGGAACCTTGGGTCACAAGAGTAAATGAGAAATTATAGTGTGACCACTTCAGAAGCAGAGTAACTAGAAAAACTATACATTCTCTTAAAAAAAAATACAGAGTCATGATCATTCAACTTGTTAAACCACAAACCATTACAGAGGTTCATTCATGACAAATGTTCTCGGCGTATCGACCAAGCCATCCACAGTGGATGGTCGAATAAAGCCCTTTTTACAATAGAATAATAAACCAGAGAAAAAAACATGGAGAATACGCTCCGAATCATGGCAAGTCTAGAAACTCTGTTTCAGGCACGGTAAAAACCGTTGCCACCATGAGGGTAGTACTCTGGCTTCAAGCCCAGGACGACGCCCTCAGGCGAATAAGCCACAAGGACTCAACTCCAACAGAGCAAGGTGAAATTCGCCTGACAGGAAAAAGGTAGGAATCAACTTCAACTCAACCACAATTATAAATATGAGCTACACTATGAGGGTATCGGCGTACCTGAAATCAGTTCTTGGTAAACAACTCTGTCCGCAGAGAGAACCCTCGAACCCTGCCAATCAAACGTCAGCTTAAGTGTAAGGCAATCGACAGGGGATTCCAATAAAATCGATATAAACTCTTAATTAAAAAGAAAACCTTGGAAAATAAAAATGGAATACCTGTAATGCCTCGACACATGACAGAGCGCCAAAGGATGGTTCAGTCACCAGGGCCAGCAGTGAACCAGGGTGCCGCCATTGAAGCCAACGTCAAGGATCGAAGAAGCGGGGTCACAGTAAGAATGATGAATAACCGCAGAGTGAAACTGAGAAACACCTATATTGCAAAACCCTAAAAGCAAGCCGAGAGCGGGCAATCGACTTGACCGTCTGATTAAGGATTGGCATTAACCATCGTAGATCATAACAGTGATCCCGAGAAGGCCATGAAAGGACGGTGTCATTTAATATCCCTTCCAGCGATTTCTGATACTAAATCCAGGTTGATCGATAAAATCCCGAGGCCGACCAGCTGTCTCCCTCTTCGTTCAAGAGAGTAAATGCATTAATGTTAAGCGACGGTTGGCTGCATAGGAGGCTGATAAATATCAGTCCTTACGTCATACCCATATTAAAAAGGATTAAAGTTTGGGTTAAAGGCCAAAACACCTCAGTAATATATATATAACTATGTTACTATCTCCTGTGCATGACATTGTTAAATTATACCGTGGACGATAATGGATCTCCGAACTTATTGTTACCTTTAATTTGTGAAAGGTTAGTAATATCTTAAGGTGTATAAATGAATTTATACAAATTAATTTGTATAAGTTAATTTTTTTTTTTTAGTATGTATATGGTAAGTAATATTAGAGTGTGACATGTAGTATCAGAGCCTAGTTACAGAATTGAGGCCTCTGGGTAAGGTTAGATTGACATGTGGAGGAATAAAAAAAAAAGAAAAGGGGTTTTACAAATATATAAACTTTCCTTATCATTACCCTTTCATTTTGTTGGATAAAGTACAGGATCAGAAGTCTCGAGAACTTACAGCATGAGGAGAGCAGATAATACAACTCGACGACCTGTAATGGGACAGGGGGCACCTGGCCCCGAAAATAATCATGAACTGTGGGTTCAACTTGGGGAAGAGGCCAGAATTACAAATCAAGCCATTCTGGAAACCGTACAGGAACTTAAAAATGAGATGGCAAGGCTACGAGAAGACAATGCCCGACTGGCGATGGAGCAAGAAAGAATTATGAAGAGTTTGTCTGATCGCCAGAATCAAGTACCAGCTAATCCCAGCATGGAGCAACAGAGGATGTCGGAAGAACAGAACCATCATATGCCCCCTGAAGGATCGGAGGAACAGGAGGAACGTTCCGATAATGTAATTGAACAGCAAACTTCGAAAAGACAAAGGGTAGAGCTACAAGGGGAATTTCGCAAAATTAAACCACCACATTTTGATGGGGAACAAGAAGAAGCAGCTGAAGCATGGCTAATCAATATGAATAATTATTTCCAGCTTTATGAATATGACCACAATCTTAAAGCACGATTGGCTATTTTTCAGCTACAGGGGAAGGCCACCTTATGGTGGGAGGAAGTGAAACTCGTAAAAGGAGTTACTGAACAGACTATTACTTGGGATAACTTTCAAAAATATTTTAAAGAAAGGTATCTAACTGAACGCTTCTACGATGAAAAGGTAAGGGAGTTCCATGATCTGCGTTTGGGGCAGCAGACTATGGACGAGTTTATCACCCATTTTACTTCCTTGCTTCGTTATGTGCCATATATAAGAGAAGAAAAAGCAAAAGTACAGAGATTTGTTAGCAGCTTACCACCCTACATGCGAGAAAGGATTGAATTTGACAGTCCAAAATCAATGGATGAGGTAATTCGGAAGGCCAGAATCTGTTATCAACAAAGCAAGCAGAAGGGGGAAGCAGCTGGCAAAAAATGGAATGAGAAAAAGAATTTTAAGTCAATAGGAAACAATAAAGGAAATCGTAGCAGTGGAAGTAAGGGAAATGGCAAAGGGCTAAACAGCAGAATTCCAGCAATAACCACATCCAAATTTAGGCCTAACAATGAATCTAAAGTCAGCGAACAACATGCATGCTTGGACAATGAAGGGACAATAAGACCTCCGGTGCAATGCTGGGGTTGTGGGGGACCCCATTACATCAAAAACTGTCCTCAGCGAAAGGGGACTGAACAGTTGTCTCAAATGCATGAGGCCTCAATAGTTGGCGAGGTAGGACGCAACGTACCCAGGATTAAAGCGGCTTTGGAAGACCGTCAAGCGGAATATCAGCCAACCATGGTCGAATTCGAAGGTAAAATTTCAGACCTTACTGTATCTGTTTTAATTGATCCTGGGGCTACACTAAGTTATGTAAACCCAAAAGTAGTGGAACGTTGTAATTTACAATCTGTTAAGTTTAAAAACCCATGGCTGGTGCAATTAGCTACGGGAGCCAAAAGGCGAGTGATAGCTAAAATTAAGGACTGCTCCTTCACCATAGCTGGACAACCAGTAATAGCTGACTTAAACATGCTTCCCCTTGGCTCCTATGATATTCTAATTGGTATGGATTGGCTGGAAAAACACTAGTCATTAGTTGATTGTAAGACCAAGATTATCTACTTTAGGGGTCACCATGGAACCAGAAAAGAAATGCAAGGAATTAAACGACCTGTACAAGTTCGACCAATAACAGCAAACCAACTTGTAAAGTGTGTTCGAAAAGGGTGCCAGGTCTATGCCATCCAGGTGGGTTATGCAGATTCTAAGGATAAAACAACAATTCTGAATAATATCCCTGTAATACAAGAATTCACAAATGTAT
Source organism: Pinus taeda (assembly GCA_000404065.3). Lineage (NCBI taxonomy): Eukaryota > Viridiplantae > Streptophyta > Pinopsida > Pinales > Pinaceae > Pinus > Pinus taeda. The sequence goes on from APFE031460698.1 coordinate 112,635, forward strand.
TCCCAGAAGAAATACCTGGGTTACCCCCAAGAAGGAACATAGATTTTATCATTGAATTGGTTCCAGGAGCAGCACCAGTGTCACGGGCACCCTATAGAATGAGTGTACCCGAACTGACAGAGTTAAAAATGCAGTTGCAAGAATTATTAGACAAGAATTATATACATCCTAGTGTGTCCCCATGGGGAGCCCCAGTGCTGTTTGTCAAGAAAAAGGATGGGACCCTCCGGATGTGCATTGATTAGCGACAGTTAAATAAGTTGACCATTAAGAATAAATATCCTTTACCGCGGATCGACGAACTATTTGATCAAGTGAAAGGCGTGACGGTGTTCTCTAAGATTGATCTGCGTTCCGGTTACCATCAAATCCGAATTAAAGATGAAGATATCGCTAAAACAACTTTTAGAACTCGATACGGTCATTATGAATTTGTGGTCTTGCCGTTCGGACTTACCAACGCCCCCACAACGTTCATGTGTTTAGTGAACAACATCTTCCATCACTATTTGGACAGATTTGTACTGATATTTATTGATGATATATTAATATATTCTCGCACCATGGAGGAACATCATGAACATCTTAGAATGGTGTTACAGACCCTTCGAGAACACCAACTATACGCAAAGTTTAGTAAGTGTGACTTCTTTAAAGAAGAAATCCAATACTTGGGTCATGTAATTACTAAGGATGGGATCGCAGTGGACCCGGAGAAGATAAAGGCCATAATGGAGTGGCCTATACCGAAGGATGTAGCAGATGTTCGATCTTTCATGGGATTGGCCGGATATTATAGGAGGTTTGTAGAGGGTTTTCCTAGAGTAGCATTTCCCATTACCTCATTGCAGAAAAAGGGAAAATCATTTCATTGGACTACAAGCTGCCAGAAAAGTTTTGAACAACTCAAACACCTACTCACTACAGCACCTATTTTGAAAATAGTTGATCCTGATAAGGATTACGTAGTATGTACGGATGCGAGCAAAGAAGGAGTAGGTGGATTTTTAATGCAAGAAGGCAAGGTGATTACGTATGAGTCTCGGAAGTTAAATGAGCATGAATAGAAATACTCTGCTTATGATTTAGAATTAACTGCCGTCATTCATGCCTTAAAAATTTGGCGGCATTATCTTGTGGGCAGGAAATTTTTGCTACTCGCCGATCATCATAGCTTAACCAACTATTTCAGTCAGCCCACCTTAAACGCTAGACAAGCACGGTGGGTAGACTTCCTAAGCGGCTTTGACTTTGAGATAAAACATTTGCAAGGGAAATAAAACCGAGTGGCGGATGCTTTAAGCCGGAAAATACAACACTTGTATGAAATCTCCATTAGCGGGTGGAAGAGTCCCATTTTGGAAATGGTAAAGGAAACCTCAATTCAAGATGCTGAATATCAGCAGTTAAAACTGCAACTACAACAGTCTTCCAACTCGGGAAGCCAACCAGATTATGAGTTAGATCATGCTGGAATGATACATTTCCAGCAAAGATTATATATACCCAACCAAGACAAAATTAAAAATCTGATTATGGACGAATTCCATGTCAGCCATTATGCGGGACACCCGGGATACCAGAAAATGATCACTGCCATCCGGAAAGATTACTTTTGGCCAGGAATGAAGAAGAATATTGCTGAGTACTTGGCACAATGTTTAGAATGCCAGCAAATTAAAGCAGAACACCAGCACCCAGCGGGATTGTTGCAACCATTACCTATTCCGGAATGGAAATGGGAGATCATTTCCATGGATTTCATCACAGGATTACCTAAGACAAAAAAGAACAAAGATTCCATTATGGTGGTAGTAGACAAGCTAAGTAAAGCTGCGCATTTTATACCGGTGCAATCCACGTATAAAGCTACACAGATTGCTCACGTTTTTATGCAAAATGTGTTTAAGCTCCATGGACTTCCAAAAACAATAATTTCCGATCACGATGTGAAGTTCACATCAGCCTTTTGGAGAACATTATTTGCTTATTTAGGAACCCAATTAAACTTCAGCACAGCATACCATCCTCAGATCGATGGACAAACAGAACGAGTAAACCAAGTGGTGGAAGATATGCTACGGGCATATGTTATGCAACAACCTACGCTGTGGGAAGAATATCTACACCTGGTGGAATTCGCGTATAATAATGGGTATCACACCTCTACGCAAATGAGCCCATTTGAGGTTATGTATGGTCGGAAATGCCATACACCCTCTAGCTGGGGAGGACCCGAAGATAAACTGAGTTTGTGACCTGAGATGCTTAAAGAAATGGAAGATATGGTGAAAAGAGTGCGCCTAAATTTGAAGGCTGCTCAAGACAGACAGAAAAATTTTGTTGATCGGAAAAGAAGATTCAAGGAGTACCAAGTTGGGGACCACGTTTATATCAGAATTCAGGCTAAAAGAAGTACCTTACAGTGGAGCGGGTGTGCCAAATTGGCACCCCGATACTGTGGACCCTTCCAAATCTTGGCTAGGATTGGACCAGTGGCATACCAGCTTGCCTTGCCAAGTCATATTCGGGTCCACAACGTGTTCCATGTTTCGGTACTGAAGAATATGTCTATGACCCTAAGCATGTAATCCAATGGCAGGATATTCAGGTAGTAATTATTGTTACAGCAAGATTGTTAAAATTAGTGCTGAAGGAAAAACTAACTTTAGAAATTGTGCAATGTAGGTCGAACCGGAAGGAGAGGTTCTGGTCGAGCCTCTGAACATCCTCGACCGGAGAGAAGTGCAGCTGCGGAAACGAGTTATTACCCAATTTAAGATACAATGGCGACATTATGGGCCTGAGGAAGCCACTTGGGAGGATGAAGAGCTAATGAAAAGAACATATCCAGCTCTGTTCATGGTTAAAAGACACCGAGACGGTGTCCAATCTCAGGGGGAGGAGATGTAATGACCGGGTAATTTATGTGAATAAATCTTCTGTTTTACCATTGTAAGTAATTATGGAACATAGATTATTATCTTTGTGAAAAATGAATTGAATATCATTAATTCAAAAGTCGAATACAAATTGAATGATTACACATAATAAATTTTTATGAGGAAGTTATTCTCTTTTCCTTGCCAGATGATAAATAAATAAATAAAATATAATAGAAAAAAAAGAAACAGTTGTAACAGGGAAAAACCCTAACTGTTTCTCCTATTCCCATAGAAAAGGGAAAAGGAAGAGGACCCGGGTTGTTAAGGAACAAACGGGAGAAAAAGCAGAAGGAGGAAAAGAGGGTGCTAAGTTTGGTAAGGACCAGATAGCATAGGCACAGGTGGTGCAACGTCTTGCTGAAGACAACGGTCTGGCAAGAAGGCTTGGGGGGGAGATTTAGTCTGGTGGACTAATCTCACGGTTGAGAGGAGAACAAGCAATAAGGTATTATCGTTTAATCTGGAACAATGCTGAGGACTATAAGATAGCGGTACAGGTCAGTACCGTAATGTTATCATTTTATGGTCTGAGTACATTCGTGTTTGTAAAAGTTATTGTCTGGACTGTAGGTCAGGGCCTAGATTAATATGATAAATATTCCTAACTGTTCAAGAAGACCAATATATAAGTGCTATGACAAAGAACCAATAAAATGTATACAAATATACATCTACAAACAGGAAACACAATGAATCATAAAATAAATTTCGGAGGTAAAGTCCTGCACGGACGAATAGAGTTTGAATAGAGTATCATGCGGACTCAGTGGAGTCCCTGTAAGATCTGAATCCAAGAACAATAAATTATAAACCCTACCTTAGTGGAAAAGGGTGGTACAAATCAGAGACAGATTCTCTGTAAACAAATAAGAAGAACCGATTGTAAGAACTAAACTTATGAATCGTATTTTATACAATGAAAATAGAAACGTAATTATAAACTGGAAGAAACTCATGACGTGTGTAATGGTGATATAATGACAGATAGGAAAGACATGAAGTGAGTATTCCTACTCAGATATACACATACACCTGTATAATGATAGGAACAGTGTGTGCATAGCCTGTAAACAGTTATTCAACCAATCCGAGAGTACAATACAGTAAATTTCATTGCATTCGTACCATAAAGAAGACAGTATATACGGCAATGACTAAACATTTAAGCAAACTGTAAACTGGACATTCCCAAAAGGGATACCGTCATACGAAATATAACAACAATATAACAAGAGACTATAAATAATGTTAAACTCGAAAGATTCCAGGCATGTATAAATCATGTCATAATCGATTTAACTACTGCAAATGAAAAGACTGATATGCGATAGTATACTTAAACCCTGTAACAGAAGCATTTGCAGACAATTATAACTACAACGGAAGACTCATGATTATAAGATAATCAGGGCATAACCAGAAGTTCCGGTACCGAGACCATCGAGGGTCGTGACCGTATGTTAAATGCATAGATAAGACATGATGAAAACAATGTAAATTCATTCCTGTATAAACAACAGATGATAACCATGTATAGACCAAATAGGGTTACAACAACATATTAAATAACAAAACTTTCCAGAGCTGAATCCAACAAAACTACAGTTACAAACTATGTCGGAACCTTGGGTCACAAGAGTAAATGAGAAATTACAGTGTGACCACTTCAGAAGCAGAGTAACTAGAAAAACTATACATTCTCTTAAAAAAAAATACAGAGTCATGATCATTCAACTTGTTAAACTGCAAACCATTACAGAGGTTCATTCATGACAAATGTTCTCGGCGTATCGACCAAGCCATCCACAGTGGATGGTCGAATAAAGCCCTTTTTACAATAGAATAATAAACCAGAGAACAAAACATGGAGAATACGCTTCAAATCATGGCAAGTCTAGAAACTCTGTTTCAGGCACGGTAAAATCCGTTGCCACCATGAGGGCAGTACTCTGGCTTCAAGCCTAGGACGACGCCCTCAGGCGAATAAGCCACAAGGACTCAACTCCAACAGAGCAAGGTGAAATTCGCCTGACAGGAAAAAGGTAGGAATCAACTTCAACTCAACCACAATTATAAATATGAGCTACACTATGAGGGTATCGGCGTACTTGAAATCAGTTCTTGGTAAACAACTCTGTCTGCAGAGAGAACCCTCGAACCCTGCCAATCAAACGTCAGCTTAAGTGTAAGGCAATCGATAGGCGATTCCAATAAAATCGATATAAACTCTTAATTAAAAAGAAAACCTTGGAAAATAAAAATGGAATCCCTGTAATGCCTCGGCACATGACAGAGCGCCAAAGGATGGTTCAGTCACCAGGGCCAGCAGTGAACCAGGGTGCCGCCATTGAAGCCAACGTCAAGGATCGAAGAAGTGGGGTCACAGTAAGAATGATGAATAACCGCAGAGTGAAACTGAGAAACACCTATATTGCAAAACCCTAAAAGCAAGCCGAGAGCGGGCAATTGACCTGACCGTCCGATTAAGGATTGGCATTAACCACCGTAGATCATAACAGTGATCCTGAGAAGGCCACGAAAGGACGGTGTCATTTAATATCCCTTCCAGCGATTTCTGATACTAAATCCAGGTTGATCGATAAAATCCTGAGGCCGACCAGCTGTCTCCCTCTCCGTTCAGGAGAGTAAATGCATTAAGCGACGGTTGGCTGCATAGGAGGCTGGTAAATATCAGTCTTTACACCATACCCATATTAAAAAGGATTAAAGTTTGGGTTAAAGGCCGAAACACCTCAGTAATATATATATAACTATGTTACTATCTCCTGTGCATGACATTGTTAAATTATACCGTGGACGATAATGGATCTCCGAACTTAATTGTTACCTTTAATTTGTGAAAGGTTAGTAATATCTTAAGGTGTATAAATGAATTTATACAAATTAATTTGTATAAGTTAAAAAAAAAAAAATAGTATGTACATGGTAAGTAATATTAGAGTGTGACAAAAGATGTTTTATGCTGAGCGGTCTGAATTGTATTTGTGAAAATATAGATTGACTGGATCATTAAAAATAAAAAATGTTGAACTCACATTTTCTAAAGAAATGTTTAACATACAGCTACGACTTAATGAGATTGGAATTTTGTTGTTATTACACTTTCCACTGCCCAATTTTTAGTAAATGCTTAGCTTGTGCCATTTTACTTTTACTTACATTCATTGCGACTCGCGAGTCGTTTTAATCTGGTTATTGAGGTTGTATTCTGAATATTTTCGGAGGATCCACTCGGAACATAAACCTAAATCATTTATTGACGCCCAATCTGAACGTTCTGTCGATGTGCCTTGTTTTTCAACAACTGTCGGCCAGTAAATAGGCGTGTTAAATTCGTTCAAACAAAAATGAATTATTAAATGTGGAGGCCGCAGTCCCGAGCATTATGTTAAAAACCTGAACAGGAATGGGGGTTAAATGTGCTGCTGGGTATGAGTAGGTTCAAACAAGTTTTTGCGGTCTCCTCTCGAGCAGCGAGATGACATAAGGAATAAACGAAGAGTTGAAATAAGCGGGGAATCTTAAACAGACCCACCCGGCTTACTATTTCATGTAAGTGGAAAGTCTGGACTTGGAAGGATTATTGTGAATAATGTTCTGCAAGATCTATATTGCCGCGGTTCATCGACAGATTTTCTCACACGTGTGCCTAAATTGATATGGCAGTGTGCAATCGATAGTCACAAGCGTGTGCATAGATACATTGGACACCGTGTAGAGTATTCTGGTTGAATTCTCTAGATCTGGTTAGGTATTTTTGTTGAATTCTCTGTTCTTTATTTGGAATTTCACATAACTATAATGTAGAATATTCTTTAAGAAAAATAAGTTATAACATTTGATATGCTTTTGGTATCTAAGGGTAAGGTAATGAGGAAATCTAATAAACTGAGTTCTCATTAGTTCCCAAGTAGCCATGTGTTCCATTTGGCTACTATTGATTTCAAGGGCTAAGGAGGGTCAAAGTTTAGACTTGCTGCTTTAATTCTTGTGCAATAATTAATACTATACATCATATTGATTACTATCATCTTTGTTGTCTTATGGCAAGAACTAGTCACTGTGGATATTTCTTACTAAATTTTTTGCTAAAAATTCATACTCATGAGTGACACAACTAGTTTTTGAAAAGGGAGTTTGAAGGGGTCTTTCAAATCATTGATGGGTTTTTTGTTAGGCTCATTTATCCTTTCGCTCCAAGTAGTATAGTTTTCATTGTCTAGGTTTGCATATCCTTCCACCTCTATTTCAAATGTTATTGTAGATAATCAGAAGGTCAAAAAACCCTGAAACACTATCAACATGTCATTACATTTTTTAATGCAAATGCTAATAATAAAACTATACAATTTTTAGAAAAATATATTATTGAATTTTTATTAAAAAAATAAAAACATCTCATAATTAAATTTCCATGAATATTATCCAAATTTTACAATAAATGAGAATCACACTCTACTCAATAAAATGTATTCTAATTTTGTGTTTTATTTAAAAAATGATAAATGAAAATAAATCAATTAAAATGATCAATTTATTTATTCACTCATATTCCACATTATACTTGCTTTATCTTTTTAATAATATCATATATACTTTTATTAGTCATAAGCATGCGCTTGATTACAATGTATTAATGTTTTGTAGGTTAGATAATATAAACTTTGAATAACTTTGGATTTGATGGTGTAGAATCTAATACATAAAACATTAAATATTTTATAGTTGGATGTTTATTAGTCCCTGCCATCTCGCAGATGGCATGGACTATAGTAATCGATATGGCAGGCTTGACATTAATTTTAGCTACTTTTTTAGCTGCTTACTCTCATGACTGTTGCAAGTAACCAAAGCATTTAACCTAACAATATATGAAATCTTTTTTGCCTTTTTATTTTTTCTCTTCCCTAGGTGGAAAGGCTAAACCATACATTATAATTATCTATTTCCTTCCTTTACATTTTGAAGTTCAAAGAAGGTGTTAAACTAATGCTAGAATTAGTTTGAATATCATTTCATGCTTAGGAATTAAAAACTTTTCTTCGGTTACATGGTTGCCAAAGTTGTAGTCTTTAAACACATGGCTACCAAAGTTGTAGGGCTTAAACACATGGCTCACAGATGGCTCTGAATGGGAACATCCATCTATCGATTGAACCAAGCACCTTAGAATATATAATATGGGAAGATAACCTGTAACAACTTGCTTCACACAATAACCGCAACTACAACAGTCGACTACACGCCCCTTCATGCCCCAGGAACAGAGGAAAATGAGGGTTTTCACGCCACAAGAACAGAGGAAAATGCTTCACAGAGCGACCAGAACTGCAACAGCCAGCTTCACGCCACTTCATGCCCCTTCATGCCCCAGGGACAAAGGAAAATGAGGGCTTTCACGCCCCACGAAGAGAGGAAAACGAGGGAAGCAGAATGTTAACTCCATCTTCAAAAGGTCGTTTCCAGTGTGATGGAGACTCTATCTAGTAGCTCTTGGTTTGTGGGAAAACCTCAGATTTGAATGTGTTTTCAAGCTCAAGCTCTTATAGATTGTTTGGTACGCTGAATGGAGCTAACTAGACTACTGAAGCTAAAGGTAGTACGATGTGATAAACATAACCTGATACGGCCTACTGATGATAGGAGATGATAGGAGTGAACCACAAACTTGAGCGACACTATGATGCAGGAGCATCCTAGGCACTGTGATGCAGGAGCATCCTATGTACTTATTTCTATAAATGTAAGCATGTGAGGAGAGTGAAAGAGTTTTGAGATTGTTTTTAGACAGAGTGTTCACTACAACAAAACAAGCAATTTGCGTCACATTTAGCACCAGATTTTAGTGTATTTTTTTTCTCAATTGGGATGAGCAACCTAGTGTTAAATCTGGCTCTATTGTACAATTTCTGAAGTGTCATTTTTTGCACCAAATTTTGCATATTTTTTTTATGCCAAAATTTTCATTATTTTTTGCATCATATTTTTCACCAAGATTTTCATTTGGTTTTACAATAGGTTTTGCTTCTAGATTTGTGCCAATTTTTGCATGATTTTTTACTTCCTGTTTTGTGCCATTGTTTACTTCTAGTTTTGCGTTGTAATTTGCATTGATTTTTACACCATCTTTTGCATCTAATTTAGTTCCTTTTTTGGCATCCAGTTTGTGCCAGTTTTTGAATCTAGTTTTATGCCATTTTTTGCTTTTAATTTTGTACTTATTTTTACATCTCTTTTTGCGCCAGTATTTTTGCCTTTTTTTTGCACCATTTTTGGCATCCAATTTTGCACCATATGTTGAATCTGGTTTAGTGCCAAATTTTGCATCCATTTTTGCACCATATTTTGTATCTAATTTTGCATCATTTGTTGCATCCAATTTAGCACCATTTTAACACCATTTCTTGCATCCAAGTTTGCATCTTTTTTAGCATCTAAATTTGCATCCTATGTTGAACCATGTGTTGTGTCCACCTTTGCATCCCATTTTGTGTCTAATGTTACGTTCAATTTTGAGCCATTATTTTTCGTCTATTTTTGCATTTGTTTTTGCACCCAGTTTTGAATCATTTGTTGCACCTCACCTTGCATCCAATGTTGCATCTCAATTTGCATCCAAATTTAAGCCATTGTTATGCCCATATTTGCACCATTTTTTCTACTTTTGTGTCCAATTTTGCACCATTTTTTATGTCCATTTTTGCAATTTTTTTGGTGTCTAATTTTGCATCCTTTTTGGCATCCAAATTTGCATCCTTTTATTCTGCCACATTTTGGGTCCACATTTGCATCTCATTTTGCACTTAGATTTTAGTTTGAATTTTCATCTAGTTATGCATCATTTTTGGCATCCTTGGTTACACCTTTTTTTAGTCCTATTTTGTATCTTGTTTGATGTCTTTTCTTACATGCTTTTTTTACCCAATTTTGCATCCTAGTTTTACACCATTCTTTGCATCTTCATTTTGGTGTCCATTTTTGCATCCTTGTTTGCGCCCAATTTGGTATCCTTTTGTATGCCCTATTTTTTTTCCTTCTTTGTGTCTAGTGTTGCACCCTTTTTTAATTCTACTTTATAACCCCTTTTTTGTCATTGTTTGCATCTTGTTTTGATGGCTAGTTTAACATCCAATTGTATTCCCAATTTTGCATCCATGGTTACATCTGCTTTTGGCTTCTTGTTTAGAGTTTTACTTTTATTTCCATTTATGACCCCCTTTATGGGTTCATTTTACTAATTTCAATTACATAGTGAAATATATTACAATTTATAAATATCATTTTGTTGTAGGATTTAGTGCACGATTAGATGAACATAAAACCCTCTCAGTTTGTCCAAGAAACCTAGGACAGATCGAATAAGAGAAAGTTTGTTCTAAGGCTCAGGATTCTTAGTAGATCAAGATGTAGAGTAGAGATTAAGAAGAAGAGACTGAATTCATATGAGTCCTCACGGGCAGGTTTTGTTGGAGTTTTTAGTGTAGCTGAGAAGCTCTCCTAGCTAGCACCAAAGCTTGGTCCTACACATAAGAGAGAGAACAAAGAAACCTTCACAACATAATATCTTGATAATTGAAACTATTAGAAAAATATAAATATTACTAAATAAATAAATATAAACGAAAATTCCATGGATTCATTAGTTAAATAAAAGAAGTAACAAATGAATAACATCATATGGAAGGAAGAACAACTGATCTATATTAATAAAGGAGTTGGAGAAAAGTTACAACCATCAGATGCAGTTGCAGCAACATCTCCCCGAACTCCTAGCTCCAAAACTCTCCCTCTCAAGATAGATCTCAGCAGCATGACAATACAAGATTTACCATCATTTTCTCAATGGCCAAGCCTCCAATATATAGGAAAGTGAAGGCTATGAATATTTCCCAAATTCCTCATTAATTCAATTTGGGAAAAATCTTTTGGATGAATAATGTTTCCTCATATAAAAATGGATTTTTCTACTTTTTAGATGCTTTTGTGCTTAGGAAAAAGCTTCCCCATTATTTATGGCTCTTTCCCGCTTATGTATGCTTTTCTTTTTTAGGAAAATGCTAAAGATGGGGATAAAGAGATCACATTCCACCATATGAATTTTTGAAAGTGAAGAAGAGTGTCAAATTCTATTTAACTCGAGCTTTTTTCCTTGTGACTGAGTCAAAATTTTGGTAACAAAAGTTAGATGAAGGGGACAACTTGTTATAGATTAGGATAACATGGTCCTCATGGTACATAACTTGTATTATAGTCTTAGATAGTCTAGGAGAAAGGGGTATTTCAACCAACAACATAGTATTATCCTCCAAGCTCATGAGGAGGTATTTTCATGTATAACATATTTAATAAGATATCACAATTCAAATTGATAACTTAATATTTGTACAGAAATTTAAGGGTAATTGAAAACATTCATAAAAAAGACAGCAGTATCCTCATATATAACAATTCTCCATAAAAAATTCATTGACAATTTTCAATATACATATATGACTACTAAATCAACACTTATCGCAAATATCATTATTCCAATGTAAATTCACAACATTACATCCAAAAATAGTAATATCATCATACATAATGATTCTCCATTAAAAAACATTGACAATTTTCAGAACATATATAATGTAACAAGATAATACTAATAATATCCCCATTATCTTTAATCAAATCAACTAAGATTCAAATGTGTGATTATCATATCAAAATCTTTCATGAACACCATTATTCTAAGGTAAATTCACAACATCCATCAAAATATAGTAATATCATCATATATAATACTTCTCCATCAAAATAATGTTGATAATTTTCTCAATATACATAAAATGACAAGATAAAAATGATAATGTTATCATCATATTTAATCAAATCAAGTAAAAGTCAATGTATGATTACCAAATCAAAATGTTTCATAGATATCATTATTCTAAGATAAATTCACAACATCCATAAAAAAAATAGGAATCTCATCATACACAATAATTCTTCATAAAAAAATGTAAACAATTTTCAACATATTCAAAAGGTAACAAGATAGTACTGATAGTATCATCATCATTATTCGAATAAGCTAAAATTCAAATGTATAATTACCATATTAAGACATCCCAACTAAATATAAAAAATAATGGATGGCTAGTTAGCACCACGAAAATCATAGTCAAGATCATCCTCATGATCATTTACATGATCATCATCTTGAGCATCCACATAATCATAAACAATGGCATTGCCATCCTCAGCATCATCATCTCTGATATATAATGTAATCTAAACATAGTCTGTATCATCATCTTCGTGGTCATCACTTGTAGCGTTCTGGAAAAAAAATCAATATTACATTTTAGCACTAATTCTATAGCACAATGCATATTTTTGTTAGATTTCTAACCATAAAATGAGGTAGGACATAATAACATTTGATAGTACTAAAAAATAAAATGCAAATATGGTTTAAGATATACTAGAGATCCAACTAGGATTACACTTGTAATTCACATCAATTAGTAGAAGCATTTTTTAATGCATATGAAGTAGATACCCATTTGTTCTTCATATTATATTGTGAATGTTTCTTATGATGTCCATGTATGATTGGTAAATTAAGAGTTATTGGAAGCTTTATTTCAAATTAAAATTGTAATTCAGATTAGAAATAGAAGAAATTTTAACAAAAAACGAATGTCACATGCAAAAGTAAATTGTTTTTAATGAAAAATAAGTCGCATACAATATGAATGTCACATGAAATATTGAGTTGTTTTTAATGCATGTACTTTTCTCTATGATAACATGGATCCTAATGTTCGTTCAAGAATAAATTCTCACAAATAATTACTTCATTCTATCCATTATCACACTAAACCCATTATACCTAGTGACGACAATGATTCCATTCAAATTGCTTTGAACTCCCTAAATATAATGTAAAAGAGAAAACTCCACGACCACGAACATGATTGAAACCCCCTCCCTTGCCTCATCTACCATCAGAGACAATGAACTTAGAGTTATGACCATGATAACAACCCCTCCCTTCCCGTGTTTCCATTGTCAGAGGCATTGAACTTGAAATTAAGAGTGCTCATGCTTTATTTGCTCTAATTAATCTCCAAGGAACCAAACCTTGATCAACATATCAAGGACTCCATCAAGGAATAGATATATCATAGGAGAAATTCAATAGGATTTTCCAAAAGAGTGTGAAATAAAACTTATCTTTGTTTTATGAAATAACTCGAGTGAGTGGAATGAATGGTGGGAAACACTTATCAAGGAAAGGGAGATTTTTGGTCTGTCCTTATTTCTATTATTATTTTCGCTTCTTAGAATGGAGGGACGTGTTTAAAAAAATTCTAAAAAATATTTTTAATTAAAAAATAAATTATTTGCTTATTTTTAGGTTTTTTTAGTATTATTTAATTTTATATTTTCTTCTAAAAAATATAATTAGTTTTGGTATTTTTTTATAAACAAAATATATTTGTTTTATAAAAATGGATGTTAAACATTCCATTCATGCTAAATTTGTGATTTATGATACAGTTTTAAATATATATAAAAAAGCAACTTAACGCCATGTCTTGTGTCACTGAGATGAATATTATACATCTCTTCCTTGCTAAGTTATAGAATGTTCTTGGGTTTTCTTAATGCAATAAAAATAATTATTCTCTTCATTATATCTTGAGATGTTCAACTTGCACCTGATAAAACAATAAAGTTAAAATAGGTTTTCCTTTTTCCTTTGTATATTTTTGTCCCATTAATCTTGGTCTTAATAGATTATTTGTCTTATGGTGGCCTTGAGTGGTCACTCCCATTAGTTGCATGATTTTTAGTTTTCTATTAGTGACATTTCTTAGGCTTGATAACATGCTATTTAATTTATGAAAATGTGTTATTGTCCATATTATTGTTAAATATTAATATTAAATATGTTGGTTTTGACAATGGTTTAGCAAAAAGTTCCCAAAAGGTTTATAGATTATATTTTATAATGTAATGATTCACTGCTTGATGAAATTGTTTTGGATATTTTTTTTGGTATATTAACTTGTATGTGATAAAGTCAAAATTCACTTGTTTTGAATTTTCATTGGTCAATTTCCCTTAGGCCATTCAAGTTCACCATTCAGTCCCGACTTAAGGAATAAGGAGTCATGAGTCGCTTGTCCAAGCACTTATCTTGAACATGTCTTTTTTTTTTTTTTTTTTTTTTTTTTTTTTTTTTTTTTTTTTTTTTTTTTTTTTTTTTTTTTTTTTTTTCAGTCACATTTGATGAGCCTCAGTATTGCAAGGATGTTGCAACTCCTAGGGATACCAACTTTACTTTTCGTACAAACTTGGAGGTGACAATGATATATGCACAACAGATGCAACGTTCTACTCATGTCACTTCTCAACTGGGGCGCTAGACCACTAGGGTTTCAAACCAGTCTTCTATTTACTAGAAGGAGTCTGACTATTTAGAGTGAATGTAAAGCTTGTTCTAATGCAGGAAAGTAAATGCTTGTCTATTTAGGAAATGAAATCTACTGAATGATAAATGCTATGAAATGACATAAATCATCTAGCTAGGAAATGACACAAATTACTTGCAAAAAAGAACTAGGCTTACCTTGCAATTTATCATCTATCTATTTGGACTATTTGGACATGAAAAGTTGTTCTACATTTTATGATTCATATATGCATGAACTAACTATCTAATTTTACATTTGCAGAAAAAGAATATTTTAATTCCTAAATCCATAAATACAAATGCTATGCTATTCGGTATGATATTGCAAGGGTAAAGGCATGGGAAAGTTGATCTTAGGTGGCATTGATAGGCATAGAATCCAATATGAGGACCAAACCTACTCTTATGCTACCATCTTTGGTCAAAATAGGGTCAACGAGGCTGTTACAAGAGATCTTATAACTACTACATGAAACTCCTGCATGATGTGCTAATCTGCTACAGGATGTCCTCGTTTACCACAGGGTGTTAGTTGAAGGTCTTATGAGGGCAAGAAAAGTGAGAAGAGGTGTTGGAGAGATGTATGACATAGATAGAAGGTGTAGGGAATGTGCACATTTCCCAAGACTAAGCCCATCACTCCAAGGAGGTTGGATTTGCCTAAGATGGCTGCTCACCATGGTTGCAAAATAGAGGTTCAGACTATGGGATGGCATGCCTCGACAGAAGGTGGAGAAGACTTAGGTGAAGCTAGTTGGATGAGCCCCTTCCTGTAGATCAATAACCCTTGCAACAAAACCTATTTCTCTTTTCATTTATGCGTCACTACATGTCTACATGGAAAATATGAATTGAATTTGAGAAATCGGATCTATTTACTGATAAGGAATAGATCTATGAAATGGAATGCTCTTTGAGATACAACAAAATTAAGGAGACAATAGAACAATTGTAGGTGCTTCCAAGAAATAATAAACAATGATCTAGCTAAGAATGAAACCTTATCTATGCAATAATCAAAAGACAAACTCTGTTTTTGGGCCTGTGAGAGTGGGGCCCTCTAATCGTGATCCCATGAGGGAGATGGGATAGAGGTCATTCTCACAATCTTTTGTGAAGTAATTTCCTTCACTAAACTGCACCACTTATCTACCTCTTCAAACTAATGGAAACAAGGTTAAGCAATAATTCAAATACTTGTTAAGCTAAAAAAAACATAAATAAATTTCAACAACTAACTATCATTTTAATCTAAGAATATAGATAAAAAAATACAAACTTATGTTGCTAGGGTTGGGCCCTAACCCAAGAGATTTAGTCCTATGAGTCAACTCAGTGATGGATCAAGGTAGAATTTCTCATTATCATCAAAATGTCAAATACAACATAACAATAACAGTAACAATGTTTCAGTTCAAATTCCCTCTTGGCTACAACAAAAAATCGAACCCTGATGAGTCCCTTGGCTCTCTTATTCATACAAAACCGGATCTCCCAACAATTCCCTAGAAAATAGAGAGACTTGGCTCCCTAACTTGAGAATGACACTTCCTTAACTATCATTGGCTTGGTTGCCAATGGACTTGGTTTGCTTGGATGCTAGTAACTCCAAGCTGATGAGATATGGTGGAGGAATCTTCGAATGATTTGAGGAGTTAAGGAGGGAGACCAATCTCCTAAAATATCTCTTGTTTTCCCACTCCGAGTTCATGCACTTAAGTCAACCAAAATTTGCTCCAATTCCCACATTTAACACATATTAGGCCACATGACATAGTAACTCACCTCCACCCTTCTCACTAAGAAAAATATAACAAAATATGTAAATAAATGAGAGAAAAGTCAATTTTAATAAGCTGGAGAGTGAAATTGTGGCCCATATAGTTTACTTATTGATGAGCCTCATCAACATTATATTTCCTTTTTGTGTAAATTCTCCATGAAAATATTCTCATGGAACATGAGGGGCCTCAATAGTAAAGGAAAACAAAGACTCCTAAAAGAAAAATGGTACGCGAAGCACCCATTAATAATGTTTATATAAGAAACAAAAATATTAAGTGAGGTTCTACCTCATATAATTAGCAAATGGGGGAGGAATTTCCAAGTAGTAGTGATTGATGCTTAGAGATACTTGGGTGGAATGGCTATTATTTGGAATGATCAGGAATTCAAGGTTGCCAATATGTTTACCTCTTTTTGCATTATGACAATACAATTTTAGTTCATTTTTATCGAGGACTACTACCATGTATCCAATGTCTATGACTCCAATATCGCAAATGGAAAACCCCTATTTCTCAATTTTATTTCCAGCACAAGTAATTTATACTCCCCGTCTCCATGGATTATTGGGAGTGACTTCAATATTATCAAGTATATCGAGGAAAAGAAAGGATGAATCACACTGTTTACCAAGATATTTTTTAAGTTATACCATCAAAGCCCTAAAGTAGTCTCCATTAAATTTCTCAAGCAATGAGTCTCCAACCCACACATGGATTAATGAGATGTAATACATGTGTGTGTGTTGACTAACTTAATACACTATTCTAATAACTCCACAAACTTAAGTATTTCACTCCATCACATAAATTGACCATAGTGCGACATAAGTAAACCAAGAGTAGACATGAAACCCTTAGGAAACAAACATTCCCTAGATCCTCAATTTGGTGCTTAAACAATGAAGTGAAAATTCAAGAGGAAAAGAGGAATTCATGATTTAACCATCACAAACATGTGATCAAGTGTGACTAGGAGTGTATATATTCATATGTTTTCCAAATAGGGAGTGAATACATGAGTGACCATTCATTGGGCCTTATTTTTCTTTCTTTTTCTTTTTCTTATATAGGACTTATGGAATGAGCTTTTCATAAGTTTGGCACAACTCATAGATATAACATTTACATGAATTTTCACTTCAACCTTAGAGTTTAGACTTAGATAAATCATTCTAGTGTATCTTTAATGATTTTGGCTTTCACTTTTTTATTTTCTTTCATCAAAAATGACAAAAGGGGAAATATTTTGCTACAAATCTATGAATTCTTAATCATAAAGCCATCATGAGATGAAAATAAATTAATGATGTTATTCTCTATGAAAATGATGGGTATTCTTGAGAAAATCATATGCTTGTGGATGTCTCCTCCTTGGTTGAGAGGGAGTGAGGGTGGACACCATATTATCCATGTGTCATGTAATATGGGCAGGACTAACAGTTGTAAGCCTAGTAAAGACACCAGTAGGGAGAATAGTGGATTGGATAAACATCTGGGACCAATATTTTTTTAGAATTTGTACTTTGACTAGGACTAACCGACATAACTCAAGTACATTAATGCAAGATAAGAATAGTCATGAGGATCGACATTTCCTAGTGTGAGGACATACCTGGTGAACATCCTGGTGGGGTAAGTGCCTAGAGAGGCAGTGGTGTCCAAATTTATGCCTCCCAAATCGCTAGCCAAGGCCTTGCTACTTTGACAATGTTGGCTATGATGATGTAAATCATCGTTGATGCTTATCAATCCAGATCCCTTCTTATATGAATATTTCAACTTGAGAGTATTTTTTTGTCTCATTATGAGTACCTCGCTCGTTTAGAGGGAGTGTTGAAAAATGTATCTAGCATCAGTCTTCATAATGCAATAAAATGTATTTTTTATCATTAATTTTTATTATTATGTTCATTATTATTATTTAATTTTGGTCAAAGCGTGTTCTTCATGCTTATAGAGACTAAAATAAATTATTTTGAGTCAAGTCCCATTTGGAATTTTGAAAGAAAAAGAAAATGAATTTTTATTTTGAGTCAAAGAATCAACACAAGACCAAGTCATCCCTCCTTGAATAAGTCGACCTGAGAGGCAGTTGTTTGACCCTCTTGGATATGTATATATATATATATATATCAGTCAACTTGATCACTTGGAATACCAATACTTATCATCACAAGACATCAATTATTGTGCCAAACAAGAATAAAAGACAACTGGAATTAAAGGATAGATAAACTACGATTTTCTTAGCCTATTTCTACACACACGTGTGAATATTTTGTGGCTTCTCTACGAAAATTATAGGTCTAAACTTCATCCTTCACCACAGGTCCAAAATTTTTGTGATTTGACCTTATTTTAGAGTGTTTAATCAACGTTGAATTTCGTTGACTTTTACTTGGCTGGAGGAGACTGCAAGTAGGGTTGACTTGGATATTTGTGGTAATCTTGGTCTTGGTCTTGGTTCTTGTATATCTCATTTTGATCTAATTTTATAAGAGAAGTATTTTTTGTTTTTACGCCTTATGGGGTTTTGCCCTGGATTAGAGCCTAATTATTGGCTTTCGGTGTTTCCTTGTGATCTTTATGTTTTTGAATTTTTGTGTAATTACTTGATGAAGAAGACAGTCTAAGTAATAAGAAGCCAAAGTTTCTCAACATGAAGTAGGGTAATAGTTCCTATGACATCCAACTTGAAATCTATGATGGGAAATCCTTAATAGTCTCTCTGAAGAAAGATGTCCTATTGAGGGGGTTAAGAAGAGGTATGAGGCATCACCAATTTTATAGTTGAAGAAGTTCAAATCTTGGTTTTTCAATTTTAGCCCTATGTAGGAAAGAAAACATGGAAGGAGGTTATCCCCCCGAGGGAGTTGAAAAGGGGAAGGCCACATAAGGCCTTATATAAATATCTAAATCCAAGGACATCCCTCATAAATATAGTTAGACATGTATTCAAAGAGAGTAAAAAATGATCCTTCCAAGTCTTGATAAAGACAATAAAACATCCCTTGAATCTCATAATAAATGGGGCATCTGTAGATGAGGTGACCTTCTAACTCTATCTCATGTATATGGAAAAGCTAATAGATATTATTGAGAAGAGGAAAATATCCGAAGAGAGACAGAAAATGTAAAAAGTCTGATAGTAATACATATGCAGAAGATGATATTGAAACTAGTAAGTTCATGAATCCATGGTTGTAAGGTCATTGGCATCATCATAATCATTGTCATCATCTTCATTATTGTCATCATCATAATTATTGTCATCATTGCATTATCATCATAATCAACATTCATGTCGTCATCATCATCATCATGATTATGGACATTGTCATCAATTGTTCATAATCCTAGGTGTCATAAGAAATATAATCAACCCCAAAAATGTTACGAGTGCTAGAAAAGGGTTGTTAGGACACATGGTATATGCAAGAGAAATAACAACTCTATTTTTGAGAGATGATCGATGACCATCATCATCATTATAATTTTCATCATTCCCATCATCATAATGAATGTAATTTCAATCATCATTGTTGTCATTGTCGTCATTGACATCATAATCATCATTCATGCCATTATTGTTGTTGATGATAACCAAGATGAAAATAATGATACTGATGATGAGATGATGATGACTTGGAAGATTACGCCAAAGATAATGGTTATGATTATGACCATGACAACATTTAAAAATTGGGAAGATTGGCCAAGGTCATTAACATCGTCATCATCATTTTCATCATCATCATTGTCATTGTAACCCCCATCGTCTTTATCATCCTTTTCATTATCATGATAATCAATTCATGTCATCGTCATCATCTTCATTATCATCATCGTCATAATTATTGACATTGTCATTAGTTGTTCATAATTTTCAATGTCATAAGAAATATCATCAATGCAAAAAATATGATGAGTGTTGGAAAAGGGATGCAAAAGTGAACAAAAAAAATGGGGGCAACAATAGACGTAAGATTGTATGAAGAGTGGACACAACATAAGTAGATGCAAAACAAGAAAAAAAAATTGACACAAAAATGGATGAAAAAGTAGATGCAATAGTTGATGCAAACTTGTACATAAAATATGATGCAAATGTGGATGTAAAAGTGGAAGAAAACATGGGTGCAATAGTAGGCATAAAACTTAACATGAATTGTGGTGAAACAAATTTAGATACAACAACGAACACAAAAAAGAACACAAACTTGGATGCAAAAAGGAGGAAAATATGGGTGCAAAAATGGATCTAAACATGGGTGCAATAGTGGACACAAAATTAGATGCAAAATTGGACGCACCAGAAGTGGATGTAAAAGTAGATGCAAAATGGGATGCAAAAAACATAAACAATATTTGATGCAAACTTGGACACAAAAGATGATGCAAATGTCGATGCAAAAGTGGAAGAAAATGTGGGTTGCAATGATAAGCACAAGCTATGGCACAAATTTTGGCACAAAAAAAGTGGATGAGAAAGTGGATGTAATAACAGACACAAAAAAAATATGCAAACTCAGATGCAAGACAAGATGCAATAAGGGATGTAAAACTGGATGCAAACATGGGTGCAACAGGAGAAACAAAAGTGGATGCAAAATATGGATGAAATGGAAGTAGATGCAAAAGAAGATACAAAATGATACACAAAACCCAATACAAAAGTGGATGCAAAAATAGATGCAATATTTGATGCAAAAGAGGATGCAAAGATGCATGCAAAATTGGAAGAAAATGTGGGTACAACAGTAAGTACAAAACATGGCACAAATTGTGTCGCAACAAAAGTGGATGTAATGATAGATACAAAAAGAGAAGCAAATGAAGATGCAAAATAAGATGCAAAAAGGGATGCAAAAGTGGATGTAAACATGGGTACAATAATGGATGCAAAAGTTGATGCAACAAAATTTGATGCAAAAGTAGATGCAATATGAGACACAAAACTTGATGCAAATATTGACGCAAAAGTGTATACAAAAAGGGATGCAAAAATAGATGTAAAAGTCGATGAAAACCTAGATGTATACGAGGATGCAATCATGGATGAAAAATTAGAAGCAAAAATGGGTGCAAAGGGAGGTGCCAAAATAGGTGAAAATTATGACACAAGAAAATTGGATGCAATAGTGGACACAATAATAGATGAAAAAAAGGATGTAAATATGGATGAAAAACAATATGTAAAAGTGGATGCAATAAAAGTAGATGCAAAATTATATGCAAAACTAGACACAAACTTCGATGCAAAACTTGGTGCAAAGGGGATGCAAAAATGGATGCAAAAAATTATTTTAAAAATGATGCAAAAGAGATGCAAGAGATGATGCAAAATTTGATGCAAGTGTAGGCACAAAAAGTGGACGCAATAGAGGATGAAAAAGTTGGTGAAATAAAATTTGGTGCCAAACTTGATGCAAAATTTGATGCAAGTGTAGGCACAAAAAGTGGATGCAGTAGAGGATGCAAAAGTTGGTGAAATAAAATTCAGTGCCAAACTTGATGCAAAACATGGTGCAAAGGATGGCACAAAATTTGGCATAAAACCTGGCGTAAAACCTGGTGCAAATTACAATACCTAGTGCTAAACTTGGTGTAAGACTTGGTGCAAAACACGATGCAAAGTTTGCATCAAGTATTGCACCATATTTGATAAATGGACAGAAATAGCACCAAAAATGAGCTCTAGATGCAAAAAAGGAAGCAAAAAGGGATGCTAATCACAGGGCTTTGTTGTAGTGGTTAGAGTAGGCAGAGTGTTACAGAGTGTTGGAGAAAGCTGAGTAGTGGGGAGAGTAAATTAGAGCACGAGATGTTCTGAGTCTGTATGTAAATATTGTTATGAATAAAGTAGCGTTGTGTTTAAAAATTGTTTTTGTGTGATCCTTTTATTATGTGATTTATTTTCATTGTAGGCTGGATCCTCTATAATTACAATGAACCGTTACAGGAATTTTTTTAACTTCAAAATCAGTGTTTCGTTTCCTTTAGATTACCCTTTCCATGATGAATTTGTGCCATTGGATGTTGTGTTTCCAAATTGGAAAGAAAATAACTACATTGAAACTGTAAGAAGTCATTACCTAAAAAAGATGAGTTGAAATAAACCTGAAATGAACTTATAGAAATGCCTATAGTATTCACTCTTTTGTCCACTTTTTTAGTAATCTCTCTTTCTAGTTAGTGTATTGATTGAATGATTCACTCTCTCTTTTGGTAAGAGAGTAAAGTCAGTCTAGTGAAAGTAGAAAGTGGTACTCAGTCTAGCAACTCGGCTTAGAGAATAAGAAAGCGTTAGTTCCGTTCCCAGTAGTCAAGTCTTGCCTAGACAGAAGGAAGGAAAGTTCAAGTGTTGTGAGTGAAGCTCAAGTGCAAGTTCAGTCATAGTTCAGTTCAAGTAAAGTTCCAGCTTCTTAGCTTAGAGAAAGCTTCTTTTTGGTAAAAGAAGGACTAAACTTAGTGGAAGGCTAAGTCTTGGCGGAACCTTGACAAATTCGTGCTAAATCCAAAAGAAGAGCGGAAGCCGTCCGATCAATAAATTGATAGATCTACGGTCACACATGGTTAAAAAGCACGAAGGTTAATCCAAAATCGAATGCGATACTTTATTAAACTGGGTTGATAGCTCAGTTAATCTAGGTTGTCCGATTAAAGGAGGTAGATCCGATGGATATCGTACGGAAAAATGCACATACGTTAATTTCATTTTCGGACCTAATGAGTTATCAAATGTGGTTTAATCCAGTTGGGTTCCAGATCAATCGAATCTGTTCATTGTGAAGGGTGTGATCCAACGGTGATCGCATGGTAAAGGTGCGTGCGGATTAATTCAAGAATCGGACCCGAGAAGTTTATGAGCGGCAATGTTATTCTTTTCGGTTCCGTGGGTAGAAGCGAAGGTTTTCCATATTACGAGTGGATTGTGAGTGGATGGGTCTTCTCTAGAATCCAACTAGATGTTATTATTTATGAAACATTCCCTTTTAGGGTTTTTTTCTATGACAGCGCAGACAGGAATCATTTAGGCTACCAGGCTTATTATGGGCTACTTGACTGCATACCCATTCCAACAAATATTGCTCATTCTTTACTTAAGAATGAAACTAGACATTATAAAGTTTGTAACTCATTTAAACATCATCTTATTGGTAAAATGAATGTATATACTTTATTACCATTTCTTAATCGACATATGAATATAAACTTCATCCTTATCCTTTTTACCACTATTATAAACGTTTAACGAGACTACGGTGATGGACATCTATTATAAACAAATCGCATCACAATATCGTGGAACATATTACATACACATTCTCAGTTATATCAGAAAAGTAACATTATAGTGTAAAAACACAAACAATTAGTTCCCAATCCACATAATATTCACTGGTGTTGGTGTTCATAGAAATGGAGTGTGCAACATAATTATGCATCTTGAGCATTATGTAGCATTCATTCACAAGGAAAATTTGCATATGCAACGTATAAGTCCAACCCTTGAAGGTTTATACAGTGGACAAGGGGTGGATTCAAATAAAACAGATATGAGATGAATCTTAATGATGTTTCTAGATATGGGACCTAGTTAAAAGTAAGTTGCAAAACAGAGCTTTAGATAGTAGTAGGGTTAAGAACCTGATCTTTGAGAAGCAAGCAATGAGAGAAATTATAATGTATCATTGGCTTTAACAACCATTTATAATTTATAAAATAATAATTCTCTAAACTCTCCAAATCTTATAGAATGAGCCTAGGTTTGCAACAGAAAACCCTAGAATATGCTTCAAGCCTAGCTCTGAGATCAGAGAAGCTTGCCTCGGTTTGGGGTTTAAGTGTGCCTCTTGTAGGCACTTAAGATCTCATCTTAATCCTTTCAATCTCCTCACTATCTACTAAAGAGACTAAACTCCTAAGATACTTTCTTTCTACTCAAGCATACCTAAAGCTACTTGATTCCTCTTCGTCAACCAACTCTACATTTCCTAACTCTCTCTACATAAGCTACATACTAGTTCCTAGGAGTCTTTCCACCCAAGCATACTTACTAGTTATTAAAGAGTCTCTTACTTCACTCACTAGTTCCTAATCCTTTCTCTATACCTAAGCATACTATAGATCTCATACACTTACTACTTTCAATCTCTTCAATATACTGAATATATCAAAGGCTTTCTATTTCCTCACTATAGAAACTAGTCAGAGTTCTTCTTCACTCCTAAATATAGAAACTCTACAAACCTTCTAAAGAATACTTTCAAATATCTAGAAAGAATGAGAGAATCTATATTAAGGAATGAATACTCAAGCTATATTCTTATTTATTTCTTATTCAACCTTCCTAACTAATGACTAAAGAAGAAAGAAAGTCGGGAGCCTAGACTCACTACTATAAATAGAATCAAGTGCCTATCTATCTCCTTTATAGAAACTAAATCAAACTCAACTCCTAATACTTTCTCTATCTAACAAATAGAGAACGTCAAATCTAGAAAGGCTTAACCCAACGTTAACCACACCATGATCTCAGGCTTAGTTAAACTTGACTTAAACTTTTAATTCATTAATCCCACTTTATTTCTATTGTAACTCTTCTATAATAGAAATATACCGTAAGCCACTTAACCTTACCTTTCTGCCTTTCCACGACCTTTGCACATTTACGGATGCTCACCTTATTGCATTCAACCTCCACCTTTGATTTCACTACACCAGATGAATGACTATCACATGTTCTCCAACTTTAATCCATTCACCTGCTGGAACTTAAATAAACTTAAGCCGCATTGATAAACACATCGGGTTTGCCTAGAATGTTAACCTACGCGCACCTATCTGCGCGATTACTGTTCGATCAATCCACAAATAGACGGTCCCGATCATTGGAACTCAATGAAGATCTAACCTCGCTGTATAAAATCTCATCGGGTCCGACTTCCAAATTAAACCCCATGCTTGTTTGCATGCGATATACATCCGATCACTCTTTCAACAGATGGTTCGATCAGCTCTGGACTTCAATTGGGTTAGGTTGTCATTCATAACTTCATCGGGTCTGTTTTTCAATTACCACTTACGGTTTTGAGGCCGCATGAAAACCACTTCCACCTACGAAAACTACTCCATCCTTCTGCCAACACGTGGCTCAATCTTCGCTGCTCATCTTCTTAACTCCATTCTATGTGACTTAGTCCTAGCTGCTTATCGCAAACAATCTCGTCCGTTGATCTAGCTAATCCAATGCTCCTGTGCATGTTTACTTCATTCCTTCATGCTTTTACTTTCTTCATCTTTACATGGTTTCTCAAGGTTCTTCTGTGGTTTTAGGTTTCTCCAGGGTTTCTGGTCTTTGGTTGTTTTGTAGCACAACTCCCTCTTGGACTTACTCCTACTGCTTAGGTTCTGCTTGAGAACCTACCCCACTCAATGCAGGGACTTGCTGCCTCACATATTTTCTTGTTAATTGATGTTATACATAACGTAGTTTATCATGGTATCATTCTTAAATTCATAGTAATGAGACATTGGAGTTTAATAATGAATTATAATAATTGAGGTTTTAGTTATGATATTTTTTATTATGTTTTAAATGTGTGATTTTTGTTTCTTATTTTAAGTTTAGTGTTATGAATTTATCCATGTAGTGTAATATTCCCTTCCTTATCTCAGAAAGTGATCAACTGAACTAATAAGAATTACACATTTACAAGGTGCCCTGTAGAAGCTCGGTAGTGGAATTTGAAGTTCCGATGGTAGTAGATGGTTTCTTTCCCTCCCTCCTCCGCTCTGTTAGTGGAAGCCTAGACCCATGGATGGAAAGATGCATGAATGGAGTGTAATATTTTGTAAGTTTGATGATGACTATGTATGGTCTCATTCTCTTTTTTTTAAGGGATGTGATTTTGTAGCACTTAAGTGATATTTAGTCTTTTACTCCAATGTTTATCGTGTAACATATAAACACAAAATCTCCTTTGATCTCTTTTGTCATGTAATTGAGATTACCAAAGTGTCATGGAGCGATATATATAATTAATATAAATATATTATTTATGGAATTTTGTCCTAAAAAAATATTATATATATGTTGGAAATATTAACAACAAATGCATTGTCTACTCATGGAAAAAGTACCTTTATAACAATATTTTTTCTCTATTTCAAAACATTATCAACACATATATAATCAATTTTCCCACACATGTAACCCAATGTATATTTTTTATAATTATCGCTCACATGTTCAAACTAAGCATCTTCAAAATAGAAATCAATGTCATTGTTGACTTTAATGAAAAATCAATAACATCATTGACATTAATGAATGTATTAGTACTTTAACTTTTGATGGAATGTGATATTGAATGAGTTATATCTAATTAGGGATTTCATTGGGTTGAATGGCTGAAATGAAATGATCCCAAGGGTGCCTATAATCTGCTTAACCACAAACATTTATTTTCCAAGCATGTTCCTCTATTTGGAGATAGGAAATATATGTTAAGGAGGTTGGTAAGAATACATCACTAGTGGACTTGAAAAATATTCCAATGATGAATCACTAGTGTATCTATCGATCAAAACCACGTTAAGATTGTAAAATATTGTAATTTCATAGTCAATCCGTATTAATCATCAGGTCAAAAGTCTGATGGTAGATGTTATGTTAGGGATTTTTCTCCTATAATAAAACCCTCTTTTTATGAGGGAATTGTATTGTAGAAGTATATTATTGAGAGAGAAATGTAATTGAAAGAGAGGAGACTATGAGAGAGAGAGAGAGAGAGAGAGAGAGAGAGAGAGGTTGTAGCCAATGTGCTACAGGTTATATCTCTTCATTTTGTTGGATAGAAGAAATGGAAGGACTAGATATTTCTTCATGAACATAGCCAAAATCAGGTGAACCACATGTTCGTGTCTCCTTTGTATTATTACATTCTATGTTTTATTTCTACATTCATTTTGATTTATTGATTGGTGATTTTATTCCTAACATGTAACACCTTTCATTATTAACCACAAATCATGTGACTTGACACCATTATTTGGTCTAAACCACAACCTAAATTTAGAGGAATATGATTTTTTTAGATAAAGACAACATACTCCCCACAATCCACATACCCATGGTTCTTTGAAAATCCCCATTAAAAAAAAGAGTCATGAGAAGTCCAAGAGACCTCTTGGTGTTAATTTTTCATAGGGCTATATTGTTCTTTGCTTTGATAATTGCATTTCTTCATTAACACATTAAGTTCACCCCGCAACATCATAACATTATTTATATTTACATCATTATTCAGCAACATATGCAACTATGTAGAAAGAGCAATATCATGATCATCAATGCAGCGAAACATAAAGGAACATTCACACATAAAGGCACCAGGATTGGTTGGAGACTAGGGCAAAACCCACTATGGGGAAAACCCTTTCAAAATTATTTTTCTTCTTAGATTGTCATCAAATGACTCAACAAAAGAGAGTACAATGATCCATATCTTCATCTATGTAACTAACCAGCAAAAACAACTACAACATCCATAAATGAACCCAACAAATCTTATACTCAAAAATCTAATTCTGAAGTCTATAATGAACTGTCACTGTCTACAGTCAACTGACAAACCCCGCTGTCACTGAGTGAAATATTTGGACAACTAAGATTCCATCATTTAGGTCCTATTCGCATGGAGGAGGATTCATGTGAGAAACTAAAGCAGCCCATTCACACCCTTAAGCCTAGCATGCGAGCGACGAGGGTCAGATTTGGTTTGCGGGAAGCGAGCGACTATGATTTTGAAAACCCTAACTCCCAATTGCATGGATGGAGATCTGTCTATGTGACTGCAAGGCTCCATTCACATGGATGAGATTTTGTGCGAGTGAATGTGGTCAATTTCTTCCTGTGTTGTTTTGGCGACCGTGGACCAAAACCCCAAATATGATATGCGAGCTTCAAACCTTGCAATTTCACCTCAAAGAAAACATGTTCCTCAGCAGACGAGGCTTAGACCTGTGCGAGCCAAAAACAAAGATAGAAGAGTGTCTCATTATGGTATCCAAATGAGGTAGAGGTCACTTGTATTTATAGCCTTCCAAGGGTGTCCACTTTTCTTTAGGGTCGACCTTGTCAAATGTCCATGTGGGATTTTCTTCATAAGTACACTTTCCCTTATCCGATTTGAGTGATATTTAGGTCTATTTTGGTCCTCTAGAAAAGAGTAATTCGATGTAATCATTATCTCCATCAAGTTAGTTTTTAAAAGTGGAATTTGACTGAAGTTGCATAGTTCAACACTCCCTCTCAACCAGGGAGAATTCCACCTGCATCATGTCATGAGTATCATGTCAACAATTCATATCTGGTCTCAAGTATATCGTCATTGCGTATTGTCTCTGATCATCTCAATTCATCTCTTTCTCATTCCTTGTTATCTCTTGATTGTCCCTACTCATATCTTGAATATTCTTGAATCTAAAAGCAGAAGAATTTTGACATGAGAGGGGAGATCAATCTATCACCCTTTGTGCATCGGGCAACTACACCAAATCTCTACCAGTGGGCTACTACCCGAGGATATCGGTGGGGGAGCTAAATCTAACCTGCATCATCATTGGAGAGCATATCATCAAGGATCACATCTCAACCTGGAACCACATTGGAGAGCATATCTCAACCTAAAATATCATGGGGAGTAAATCTCAACTGAATCCTATTGCTTGCTAATATTCCCATCGATGACTCTAAGTAGCCATGTGGTAGGACACCTACATCATAATCGACTTGGGTTATACACTCTAGTACAATCTCAATTTGTTGGCCAGACGGGTAGCGGTATTCCCAACAAGCCCATTTTGCGTGTATGATGCCAATTGGGGTATACTTTGCAAAGACCAATATAGGGGAGCATCATCTCTGACCTGATGAAGATAAGGGAGTAACGTCTCTGACCCTGTGGGTAACAGATAGGGGAGAAACATCTACAACACTATTGTCTAGAGATCCCTCAACCCCAGGAGCCCTCCATCTCAATTCCC
This sequence comes from Pinus taeda, assembly GCA_000404065.3. Classification (NCBI taxonomy): domain Eukaryota; kingdom Viridiplantae; phylum Streptophyta; class Pinopsida; order Pinales; family Pinaceae; genus Pinus; species Pinus taeda. Next base: position 141,908 of record APFE031460698.1, read on the forward strand.
CACCCTGAGAGCTCAAACAAGGGGGAAGCATTGGTTCAGTGTCCTCGATTAGCGATGCTCTCATCATACTCATATCTGGTATCATCTTGATCATCATGTTTTAATAGAAGCATTCTCCTATTCATGCAGGTTGTTACACAGTAATTTGTCACCATTGGTCACCGTCCCTGTTACCCTTGCTTTCACACATTGGAGGACACATTTATGGACCTGTGACCAGTGACACAACTTAAAAACACTTGCATTGGATTCTCCTGAGTATGAACTTCAAACTCCCTGAAGACGCCTTTTGCAGATTAGCCCTAAAAAGTGCCCTTTTTCCATTAGCACGGGTCTACAGTGTCTTACCCGCGCCAATGACTCAGTTCCTCAAAAGAGGGCGCGTCCATGGACGCTCTGTCATAAAGCAAAGCCCGCGCCACCTAAATTTGGTCATGACTTTTAGCCAGCGCGCACTCATATGTTTTTTCCTCTTTGTTCATGGATTTCTTTGAGGGAAAAATCTCATGAAAGTGGTCGAGTGTCATGTTTTTATCCATGACAACCAAGTTCAGTGGCTATTCAGGGATAATGCTAAATCTTCAGTAGGTGTCCTGATACAATGCATACTCCTTCCTCCTCCATCTATAAATGACTGTCACCCTGCATTAAACCAACTAGTTTTGCTATAGCTATTGTGAGTGCCAAGATTATGCTGGAGTGATAGTGAGAATTGAGAACTATAGAGGGGTTATGCTACCAAAATATTGAGAGAGAAGGGGTCACTTTGCAAGGCGTATTTAGCTGCTTGCCCAGTCAGAGGAGGTTCAACGTCAGAACCCTTTGGTTGTAATCTTTCTCTGTTTTTACTGATTAATAAACGACTATCATTATGGTTCCACTCATGTGTCTTTCAATGGTATTTGAGTTGTATCTTTTCTGACCGATATATAATTGCATATACTGGATTTTACGATTGTGTTTGTATCGTTCTTTGCGTGTGCAGGTGTCCGTTTACGTGGAGCGTAAGGATTATGACCAGCCAAAGCAAGGGACGGGAGCGACGTTTCTTCTACAACTACTAGCGTTGGATTCCAGGTAGATCATCATGATCGATCTCTGATTTATGCAATTAGGAACCTGCGTGTAGCGTGGTGTGATTGTTGCTAGACCCGTGTTGGGCTAGTGGGATCGCCTCTGTCCGCAGAGGGGATTTACCAGTTCAACACAGGTCATCAAATCAAATATCGTATTAGAACATAAATAATCATATACATCACAAAAGGATACCATAGTCATCCTCCCTCTCAAGAAGGTGCTAAACACAAGCCTAAGCATGACTCGTACATCAACATTGTCTCAAGATATGAATTTATTTCAGTCCCAACTATATACGGGATTCTCTGCCAATCGATTCCCACTCTTTGTCATCATAATGTATCCATCTCATATCCAGATCCTGCTCAAACGTCTCTTTAATGATATTCTTCATCCTACCTCACAGCTAGCCATGCTAACAATATCGTAATCAATGTTGGTCATGCTACTGACCTCTCATCCAAGATATCATGGTATATATCATACTAAGGCAACATCCAAATGTGCTCATCTCATCAATAAAAATCCTAATCATCATTAGTACATCCAAGTAGTCACATATCATAGAACGAATATCTTAGATAAAAAATTGATTGTCTCATGCAAGTATCTCGATGGATGTTAGGAAGAAACTTAATGTGAATGAAGTGGTTCAATCATAAATTCATTTAGGTTCTATGCACATCATGTATGTATACAGACGAGTGTTCAAAACAGAACATTAATGCTTCAATCAACTATTGGTTGCCAAGTTGAGTTCAACAATATCTCTTTACAACTTCTTGAAATTAAATACAAGTGTCCAAGGAATTTCAATGCAAACATATTTGGATCGGGGAGCTTGCTTCATACAAAGTTTTCTTCAAACATAACAATTTATCAAATCAATATGCTTAGCCCTACACGAATCAATGATATCATATTAAAACTAATATCAAACTTAACAATATCATTTGTATCAAATTCCTTAGATCATATGACAGGTGGAGCTCTCATCAAGTCATGACTTCATATATTGTCATGCCAACAAGTTGTTATAAGAAATATCAAACCAAAATTCATCAAGTCATCCTCATGGTCATAATATAAGTCACTAGATGCAAACACATACACCAAGAATAAATCATGCTGGTTCCATCCATTGTGACACAACTTCATACTGAATCACAATTGTCCGTACTTAAACCATTGTGTTAAGAACAAGGAGTCCAATAAAAAACCATTATCCAATACCAATATTAGTCACTAAAAGTTACTATGTCCATATAACATTGTTATCAAGCAAAATTATTAGTTGTCAAATCAAATCATTAGTCATTAGTTCAAATCCCAAATTTGTTATCATAGAGAGATGTATATTCCAAAGCATATCTCAACATCAAGTCAAAGTTCTAAGTCAATATCAAGTATCATGTCAAAACTCCAAATGCTGCTCATCTCTGTCAATCAACTAAATCATGTCAAACTCTTACAGAGCAAACTTCAATCATAATGACATATCTATATGCATGTCCTAGTTACCTGAAAACACAAGATCAGTCTATATATTCATTTTATAGTAAACATTCAAAATTTCCTACTCACATATCTTTTTTTTGTCTACTCCATAGCTGTAGGACTGACATCATTCAGGTGCATATCTGATTTCATGCACAAAACTTCATTTTTGTGTCTTGTAGGCATAGTCAAACCCACGGGCCTTCCTCTGGGCGGTTGGGAGGCTTTAGCCACACCCGTAAGCCCGATTCTGTGTAACTGAGGCTTAGAGTAAGGGAAAACTCTCTCTTCTTAGGTCAGAACTTTGTTGCATACCAACAATGTCAAATATTTGTCTATTCATGCCCATAAATCATATTTCAGTAGTAAATAATCTTTTATACAAATAATAGGAGTAAGGATCTTATGGAGAGATTCTCCCTCTGAATGGGAATCCACTCCAGTCATCTTTATTCAAGTCATCAACTTGTCTATAATGTTATCATGCATCAACAAATCTGTTAGATCATAAAGTCAGACTATATCACATATTCATCATGGTCATATATGATAGCATCGACTACTTCACCATTACATCATGACATCATTCTTCCATACAGGGTTAGTGTCAAATAGCTAGCAGAAATATACGTAAAGAATCATGATCACAACATTAATTCTTTGTCACATCACTTAATCCACTCAATCCATCCAGTAAAGGAATTCAATGGTCAACAAAATATCCTGAATATCAATACATTGTTACACTTCTATCATCATGACTACCATTCTTTTCACAAATAATATCAACAATATCAAGTTACCATCCATTAGAATCAAGGTTCTAACCTTATTTATGGAATCAGGATATACAATATAATAGATGTTAGCCAAACATCAAGTATACCACCATATCAAATATCAATATTAAGTATCAAGAAATTCATCATGTCTAAGAAGTAATATACTTGTTCAATACCAAGTACATCATTTCCTCATAAGAACCATGAATTCAAATTACTTTCATATGCATGGGCCATTTGTGAAAGAGACATTCTCATCATACCTTAGGACTTGCCTTGCCATCCAATATTGTAGCTGAAACGTAACTTTGAAGCAATATACCATGCATACCTTGTAGTATTCAAATACGTGTGCACCTTCTCATTTTACCTAGGCAGCTTGTAGCACTTTGTCACATTTTCATCAGTTGCCTCATTTGCTAGTTCTTTTCTTCTTGCACTAGCCATATTTCAAATGATCCTCAAGAATGATATACTTATCACATCTCATCAAGGAGGTTAGGAGCATACGAATACTAAAATATA
>APFE031460700.1:1342-11758 GCA_000404065.3 Pinus taeda
TTCATTGTAAGATATTGATAAAGTTTTCTGAATTAATTACACCATAAATTAATGGTCCAAATTTCAAACCATCTAATATTATCTATCCAATTTTTTTTTATAAAATCAACATAAATCACAATGATCTAAAACAGTGATCCAAATTTCAAACCATGTAACATGATCTATACAATTTTTTTTATCAAAATCAATATAAATTACAAAGGTCTAGAATCAAACCATATAAAATATGTATATTTTTAACTAAAATTTCATTTTTATCCACTACAACCCTTTATATTACTGATAAAAAGAAAAGAGAGTGTACATAATTTCCACTTATAAATAACCCAAGCATAACATAAAATTCAAAAGATCATGAACGTCCGCCAGAGCAGTACTAGTTATCAACATCAAGATACGCTAACAGAACCTTTCGCAGATCATTTACCAACCAGCTTCAGCAATGAGACCTAACTTTTATGAAAACATAACACCAAAATTGGGTTGACCGAATCGCTTTTATCCAAGAATAAGAAACATACATTCTGCATAGCACCCAGCAGTGAGACATACAGGTCATTCTGAATATAAACGCCATTACTTCACTAAATCTTCAGTAGGATCGGTTTATAAAATCTCAGAATAGGCGTTCAGCATAAAAAATTTCCTTACCCTCTAAAACCAGCCGGAAATATCCATAACGCGCCCAGAACAGAAACTCGGAGGGCGTAGAACCGTGTTCAGCAAAAAACTTCATTGCCAAGAGCTTTCTCACGCATGGGAGTCGCGACAATTGGAACAGCACATGCTCCAAGAGGAGACTTCATTTTGTTATTTAGAATAAATCGTTAATAAACTATTTGCAAGGTTTTGAAATTAATTTCAATCATTTTTTATAATATTTAAGTAATCAAAATAATTTATCAAATTTATAGATTAAATTAAATGAATATAATATAAGTCATATTTTTACTTTCTCAAAAATTTTATAAAAGAAAATTTATAATTTTTTTACTCATATTTCAATATTTGAATGAATACTTATTCTATAAAAATTTTAATTTATTTATAACTAGCATAACCACATTAATAAATGTGGTTGATATAAGAAGAAACATCATTTTCCATCATTTATATGTTAATTAGTTTTTGTAAATAAAACCAATCAAGTTTGGTTCCAACAAGTTTACAAAAATTACAATAATATTTTAAAATAAGTATTACCATACAACATCAAAAGATTGTGAGTTAATATACATCCTCATATATTCTTATATATTATAATATAACAAATTTTATATTATATCAAAGTTAATAGTATATTAATTTGAAATTAATATATTTAATATTATAATATTAATTTAATATTAATAACAGATTTTATAATTTAATATTAATAGCAAAGATATTTTTTTTAATATTAATATTAGATTTAATAAGGTTTCTACATGACATGATAATAAAAATTATAATAAAATTTAGAATTTGAATGTGGTATTTAAACTTTAATTTTAATTTGGAATTTTAAAGTGGGAAGAAATTTTATGGAAGGTAAATTTATGATCTATTCAAATCCAAAGTATATGATAAGGTATATTTTGAACATAGATATATATACTTATACCTTGCCCCTATATTGCATGTAGAATGGCCTATCAACAGAATAACATAAAAAAATTCTAATGTTGTTCATAACCTAGATACACTTGAATTGTAATTTTTAATAAAATAATATCATATCAACTTAGTTATATTATTAATGGATTAAATTTTAGATATTTACTAATTTTAAAATCTAAATTATGGAATATTGTATCTTAATGTTTTTCCTTATCCCATAAACTAAATTGATATGTCTGTATTGATGATATCAAATCTGAAGCCTATATTGGGTTCATCACTAGCCTATAGTAGATCTAGCCATAGATATGAGAGCCTATTTGCTTCATTGTTTATTCAAGAGTCATATGTGTTTTTGGGATAAAGTAATGATTGAAAACAAAAATTACATAGGGTTGATTAAGCTTAATAGCTCGATTGAGCCCGTGGTTAACCATGTAAATGACTCACTCTTTGAATTTAAAATTGAAGCGCTTGATTGAGGGTTTAGTTTCTAAGGTCCTTAAAACCACAATTTTAGCACCGTTTTTGCATTTTTTTTTTTGCAACACCATTTTGTAACCTAGCGGACATAGGGAAAAATTTGTCCTTAAGTGACAGAGTTAATCATGTTGGATTCATGAAGCAATTTCCTATCCTATTACATATGGGTTTAATATTTTGTATTTCATATGATATTTTTCATTTAATTTCTGTTAAACATAATACTTGAAATATACACAAAGAAAATATTTCAAAAAATACCACTATTTTTGTTTAAGAGTCATATTCAAAAGGGTACTTTTTCTTTTTCAATTTATCTAAATAGTTGAAAAAAGACTTTTGGCAACATGTCTCTACAAAATGCAATTGAAATACTACTTCGCAAACTTCAAAAAATAATAAAAACTATAATTTTACATAAATAAAAACAAATAAAAAATGAAAACCTTAGTTCTCTTTGGGTAGATCATGCTCACACACGCACACACATTTTAGACTAAGCTATGCTTTGTGAATGCACACATACCTTTTAAGATGTAAGAAAATTTACAAGGACAAGTATTGCATTTAATGGAAAATTGAGAGTCTATATGACACTGATTTGTTTTGCAAAAAATATCATTAGGACAACAACATAATTCTTGACATATTGTATTTGTATTGTGAATGAGAATTCACAACGCTTATATGAATTTTGAGGTCTCCGAATCAAAATTCACAATACTTATATGAATTGTGAGGGCTTCAATTCAATATTAAAAAAATAAAATAAAAAATCATCACTACCTTTAGTGTAAAACTGTAACCCATCTTCTTACATTCTCTAAAGTTCAAAAAAACACAAAAAAAAAATTAATAAATCTAATGGAAACCACTCTTCGATAAAAAGTAATAATGACATAAAGATCTTAACAAAAAAGTTAAGACAAGAAGATCTCACATACCGGAGACAAAGTACAGAATGATTTGTTAGTTTTAAATTTTATAATTGCTCGTACCATAGATCTATATATGTGTGGTGTTTAATGTAACATTATATATTGATAAATATAAAAAGAGGAGTAAAAATTTTAAAACTAAAAAAGTTAGTAAATGTATAAAAATAAAAATAAAAGCAAAAAAGAAAATCAATATTTATTGCGAAAAAAAATAGAGAAAAAATCACAATAAAGGAAAGATTTGTTAGCTAAATTAATGAATAATGAATTTTCTTAATTGATAAAAATTATTAGGATGTCTTTTAATTTCTAATCTCCCAAGTGATGTTAGAGAATTCATGGGCATGCAAGAATTTTAGTTATTAGAGCGTTTTGTAATATTTGATATTTAAAGTTATTTGAAAGTGTTTGATATACGTTCATTAAGGCTAGTAATGGAATAGTTTTGTTTAGTTAGTATATATTATGTTGTAGAAGCAAAAAAATCAATATGTTAGAGATAAAAATAATACCAGAGAAGTAATGACCAAAATCATACTTACCAACAATACACATAAACCATGCACACTACAATCTATTTAAAAAAACTTAATTAACTAAAAATCAGCCAACAATAAATCTATTATTTATTACATTGGCTAGACCAAGTTAACCCTCTTGTCACCCCTGGAAAGTCATCAAACTTTTATAGATTTCATCACATGTAATCCATGGCCATGGATTCATGAAGCAATTCCATATCCTATTACGTATGAGTTTGATATTTTGCATTTCATACAACATTTTTCATTTAGTTTCTTTCAAACATAATGCTTGAAATATACACAAAGAAAATATTTCAAAAAATACACGTGATGCAATCGAAATACTACTTCACCAACTTCGAAAAATAATAAAAATATAATTTTACATAATAAAAAAAAATTAATATGAAAACCTTAGTTCTCTCAATAGATCATGGTTATATATATATATATGTTATATATATATATATATATATACACACACACATTTTAGACTAAGCTATGCTTCGTGAACACACACATACCTCTTAAGATGTACGGAAATTTACAAGGACAAGTATTGTATTTAATGGAAAATTGAGAGACTATATGACACTAATATATATATATTTTTAAATATCATTAGGACAACAACATAATTCTTGACATATTGTCTTTGTACTCTAAATCAAAATTCACAATGTTTATATGAATTTTGAAGGCTCCGAATCAAAATTCACAATTCACAATGTCTATAAATATTTTGAGGGTTTGCTATTAAAAAAAAATCGAAATCGAAATTTCATTACTACATTCGGAAAAAATGTAACCCATCTTCATGCATTCTTTAAAATTCAAAAAAAAAAAAAATAGATTAATAAAACTAATAAAAACTAATAGAAAAAGTGACACTAACTTATTAAAATATATGCATTTGCACTGAAAAGATCTTAACAACAACATGGAATGATTTGTTACTTTTAAATTTTATAGTTGCTCTCTCACACACACGGGGGGTGTTATGGTGTTCAATGTAACATTACAGAGAAAAAAAATTAAAACTAAGAAAGTTAGTAAATGTATAAAGATAAAGATAAAGTACAAAAGAAAATTAATATTTAATGTGAAAAAAGAATTAGAGAAGTTCCGTCTAATTTTTTATTCAGTTGATTGACGAGCAGCCTGAGACTGCCATTAAATGCCACTGCTAGTCGATTTGCAGTTCCCCTACACCCACCATTATATGCCTTCACTCCAGCGAGCCTTGAATTTGGAGGGCTACTTATTACAATGAATTTCCTTGCCCCTTAATGTACAGTCTCTGCAACATCCAATACAGAGAATAGGATAACTCCTAATTTAATATAATGAAACAATCAGCCAAGAAACTGAGTAAATACAAAATCATGAGGGATTCATACGCGCCAATACAAGCATTCCGCTTGGGGATAAGAGCAGACGATCCAAAAGTCGATGGAGGCCCATTCGTGTGATCCTGATTTCGGTGGAGACGGTGCAGCTCTACTTGAAGATGGCGACGGAGTAGAAGAAGTGGGAGACGGAGAAGGATTTGATGAAGAATCTCTCCGAGGAGGCGACGAAGGTCTCACTAACTTGCAGCTCAGTAACCAACTTCCAAAGCACTTCCAGCTCCGTGTTTACTGTAACCAACTTCCAACGAAGTGTTCTCCACGGTGTTTTCCGCGGCCTATAATGATCCAACGGCACAATTGTTTTTAATCGTCTAACAAATCAGATCAATCATGTAAGATAGGGCATGGTGGCAGGGAGTTCTTTCCAGACGAAAACGTAATTAATAATTATTAGTAAATTTGATAATTTATTTTAAAATAAATTTGTGCACATTATTAAAAATAATGTAATTTTAAAAAATTTTACAAGTATTTTTAAATTTTTTTTTATATATATCAATCAGATTATTAATTTAAAATAAGATTTTCCAAATATTTAATTTAAATATTAATAATTATAATGTGAATGGTAAGGATTTCTTAACTAACTTCCAAGGAAGAGTTTTCCATGGTGTTTTCAGCAGCCTATAATGATCCAATGGCACAATTATTTTTAATCGTTTAACAAATTAGATCAATGGTGTAAGATAGGATATGATGGCATATAGCGGAGTGGAGTTCTTGCCGAATGAAAACGTAATTAATAATTATTCTTAAACTTGATAATTTATTTTAAAATAAATTTGTGCACATAATAATGTAACTTTAAAAATTTTCACAAGTATTTTTAAAACAATTTTTATATTTTAATTTTGTCCATATTTATGTCAATAGATATATTTATTTTGGAATAAGACTTCTAAAATTTTAATATAAGTATTAATAATTATTATGTGGATAGTAGGGATTTAACCTCCAAAGAATATTCAAAAATATTCTTAATAGTATATACAATTCAAAAGTTAAAGGTACAATTTCTTTTCTTTTTTCAATTAAATTGATTAATTATAAATAAAGGTATGAACGAGTGTCATATGAAGTGAATTATAGTTTTTTGAACATGTTGTATTGGAAAACCAAAATATTTTTCCATAGTATTGTAACAAAACCTATTTGCAAATTAAGAATCTCCATGATAAAGTAAAATAAATCTACATAATTAAGAATCTTATTTTGGAATTTTTTTAAAATATATATACATTTAATTTAGAGATAAAATATTTTTATAAATTTATAACATAGTATATTTTTAAAATAAAACGATAATTTAATTAATTTTGAATGATTTTTTAAGTTTAAAACTCTAAATATAACATAAAAGAAATGTTTTGATACTTACTACATATTCTATATTTATTGACATTTATCAACCATTCATTGTAATAATTTTACAACTATTTTTAATTAAAAAAACTAAAATTACACCGTTACTAAAAACATATATCTTTATTTCTATTTTATATATAAACTATTTATTAAATTTAACTCTACAAATTCAAAACAAAAATAAATAGCGTTGCTTCTCAGGTAACTTTTTATATATATAATTTAACATACTCATTAATTTTCATGTTAAGAATTCACGTTCAAATTTATTTAGTTATATAATTATTGATTTTTTACTATGATAAAAGTAATTGAACAACAATTATTATGTTAATAATAAATTAATTTTAAAAATATATTTTATTTTAGGTTATCTTGAATGATTGAATGGAATTTCAAATACTTACTCATAACATAATGAAGTATAATACTTTTAAATATTATTATATTAAATTCCAACTTTATGAGCTCTTAAACCAATATATTTATGTACTAGCGTGAAGGTCACTCTAACTCTCAAACTTAAAAAAACAATTTTTTCTCATTAAATCACTCAGATGAAATTTTAAATAATTCTCTAAATCTGAAAATTTAATATACATAACACTTTGTCCTATTGGGTGGTGGGAGGCGATTCCTGCAGTATATTTCCATAAATATCGATATAAGATGACCCACTTGTCTCAATAAAGTTTGAGCCGCCGGTCAATTTTTATTATTTACTTATACTTGTCGTGGTATAAGGCAATCACTTAACATTTTGATCATAGGTTAACTTTTTATGTGTTGATTTTGATAACATGCATATTATGGTGGAAATATTTGAAAATCCCTTAATCACAATTATGGTGGAAATACTCAAGAGCAATACAAAAAGACCCTCTAGTTAGTGCATGGTTTCAACCATTCATCTGAATAACCATTGTATTAAACCACAAATCCATGTTTTCGAATGTAATTTAAACTTTGGAAAGTGCATTTATATTCTATTGCATGTGATTTAAATTTCATTTGAGTGGTAAATGCATTCTATATTTAATGCAACCAACTCAACTCACTCTTAAACTTTAAATTATAATTGTTTATGATAATATTAAAACAATAAAGAGTTAATACTTTTATTTGATGTTATACATTTCATTAAAATGAAAAATTAGTTAATAAAATAAATTTAAGTCAACAATTATTAGAAATTTATAGTTTGTATTACATTTGCAAAATTCAGGGATCCATTTTTTCTAAATCAATTTATGTATTAAAAGATAATAATATCATCCATAATTATATTACTTACTAAATCTCGCAAATGTTGGAAGTTGAGTAATTAAACAATTATATATGTTATTATTTGTATTTGATGTTATAGATTTCATTGAAATTAACAATTAGTTAATAAAATAGATTTAAACCAACAATTCAATTAATAATTTATATTGCATTTACAGAATTCAAACATCTTTAAAATTACTTTATGTATTGAAAAATAACAATATCATCCAAAATTATATTACTAACTTTTAAAAAAAATTAACAAAACACCGCTTACTACAAAACCCAGTCGATCAAATTCAAAAGTGGTTCAGTTTCCAAATTCCGAACCTGACTACAATTAACCTAACCATGTTAGACTCTGCTGGACATGAGCAGGGCATTTACTGTACACTCTTTCAATGCCCACCTTGCGTTCAGTGAGCACTGCGCAGAGTGGTGTGATGTTATTTTCGATGCCGCCTTGCGTTCAGTGCGCAGAGTGGTCTGATGGAAGAGTTCCCTCGAAAAAATAAAGAAAGATGATTGGGATCTAACAATTAACTTCCTGAATATGGATGAACATGGCATTTAATGTAGACCCTTTCAATGCCCACTTACCGTTCAGTACCGAGACACCATCCAGTGCGCAGAGTGGTATGATGTTTTTGTTTTTTAGAGGAAAAACAAATGCGTGATACTTCTAAATTAATGGAGGACGACATGAATTAGCTTCTCAGAGTGAAAATATCTGTATTTACTTTAATAGAAAAAATTTGATGTATGATTTCTCTAATGATAGAATTAACTTTTTAAATATCAAATGCGATTACACTGGTATAATTATATTAATTAATGTAGTTAATACACACTGACGTGTGTATTAATACTGTTAATTTTTTTTGAAATATATTAATATAATTGCCATGTGTATTAATTTTTTTAAATATATTAATATAATTGACAAGTGTATATATTAATATCTGATTTTTTTTAAATATATTAATATAATGGCCGGTCGTTATTATTTAAAAATAAAATAAAAAGTTCAGGCAATTAACACTTCTTAAAATATAACACCACAAGTGTAGTGATCACAGAGATTTTTATTTTTATTTTTTATTAATTAAATTATATTTATTAATTTATAAAAAATAAATATTATTATTGTTTTTAATTATTAATATTGATTAGATATCATTTTGGGATTCAACTGCCTTAAGTAAGTCATTTATGTATACTAATTTCTCATGATTATTGAATAGTTCGCTTAGTACTCATTGTATTTCTCATGATTATTGAATAGTTCACTTAGCACTTATTGACTAATTTCTCATGATTATTGAATAGTTCACTTAGCAGTCATTGCATTTCTCATGATGATTGAATAGTTCACTTAGCACTTATTGCATCAAGTGATGCTCATAGGGATGAAGAAGTGGGATTGAAACTAGTGAAATATATCACATATTGTCACCCATCCTAGATCGCCTCTGGCTCAAGCCCACTTGCTCGCTACCCCATTTGCAAAACCTTAGCAAGTATTGTGCCTCATGAACCATTCAAGTAGAGATTCCTTAAGTAAGTCATTTATGTATACTAATTTCTCATGATTATTGAATAGTTCACTTAGCACTCATTGCATTTCTCATGATTATTGAATAGTTCACTTAGCACTTGTTGCATCAAGTGATGCTCATAGGGGTGAAGAAGTAGGATTGAAACTAGTGAAATATATCACATAGTGTCACCCATCCCAGATCGCCTCTGGCTCAAACGTGTTTAACTGTGGAGTTTCCCCACAATCAAGCCCACTTAGCTTGCTACCCCATTTGCAAAACCTTAGCAAGTATTGTGCCTCATGAACCATTCAAGTAGATATCCCTTCACTCTTTTTGAATTCAAGTATTAGGGGGCTCAAGCATGCTTAATTGTGGAGTTTTCTCCACAATCAAGCCCACTTAGCTTGCTACCCCATTTGCAAAACCTTAGCAAGTATTGTGCCTCATGAACAATTTGCAAAACCTTAGCAAGTATTGTGCCTCATGAATAATTCAAGTACAAATCCCTTTTCTCTTTTTGAATTTAAGTTTCACAATCAAGCGCACTTAGCTTGCTACCCCATTTGCAAAATCTTAGCAAGTATTGTGCCTCATGAACAATTCAAGTAAAGATTCCTTCACTCTTTTTGAATTTAAGTATTAGGGGGTTTACACAGTGAATTATATTAGATATCATTTTGGGATTTATCTACGTTAAGTAAGACATTCACGTATGACCAGGCAAGACATTCACTTATGACCATTTCCGTTCCATGAGAGGTAGTCGTAGCTAATTAATTTCTCATGACTATTGAATAGTTCACTTCACATCAATCATCACTTAATCCCAGTAACCAGGACTTCCCGAAGTCACCCATCACCCATCATCACTTAATCCCAGTAACCAGGACTTCCCGAAGTCACCCATCACCCATCCCAGATCACCATCGGGGGGTCACCAGGACTTCCCGAAGTCACCAAGTCACCCATCGCCCATCCCAGATCACCATCCCGGGGGGTCACCCATCCCATATCGCCTCTCATGACTATTGAATAGTTCACTTAGCATCAATCATCACTTAATCCTCGTAAGGTCACCCATCCCAGATCGCCATCCTGAGAGGTCACCCATCCCATCCCGGGGGGTCACCCATCCCAGATCGCCTCTCATGACTATTGAATAGTTCACTTAGCATCAATCATCACTTAATGCCGGTAAGGTCACCCATCCCAGATCGCCTCTAGCTCCAGCACAAGAATACTACCCCTAATATTAATATTAATGTTTAAAAAAAATAGAATT
>APFE031460704.1:755-19664 GCA_000404065.3 Pinus taeda
TTAATCTTGATTTTAATAGTTTTCTAGATTTTTATCGCCTTTTTTTTTTAATTTTCAATTTTTTTTAAAGCAAGTTTGTTTGTTTTTTGTTTTGTTTTGTTTTGTTTTTTAAGTTTTTTGGTAATGCTTTTTTAAACTTTTCTATTTTTAGTTACTTAATTTTATAGTTTCTTTATTTTTTTTTGTTTTTTGTTTTTTTTGTTTTGTTTTTGTTTTGTTTTGTTTGCTATTTTTTTTTTACATTTTTTTTTGTCTTTTTTATAAGATTTTTATATTGTTTTTTTTATTACAAAAAAAATTGACATAAAAAATTTTAAAGTGTAAAAAGATGTAACATTTAAAAAAAATATCCACACTTAATACATTAAAAAATTTTAAGTGTCAAAAATTGTTAAATTTAGAAAAAAATTATTTACATTTCATACATTAGAAACTATAAAGTCAAAAAATAGTTCTTTTAAAAAAAGAGCCTGAATCACCACTTTTTTAAATCAGCATGCAAATCACTAACATTTTAAAACGTAATGTACATAAAAAAATTTAAACTGCCAAAAATTATGCTCTAAAAAAATGTGTGTTCTACATCGCCCCTTTTCAAAATCAGGTCACTTTTTTGCTATCTCTACGAAACGGGTAACAGTACCAGTTCCCGTTTCAAAGTTTACATTGTTTTTACTTTTGTAATGTTTCGGAATGTGAAACTTGGAGGAACTAGAGAAAAGATATTCATATAGATGGGTTAAAATTTCAAACCTCTATTTTCTATAATTTTGGAGATATGGTTTTTAGGAAGTTACGCTTCTTGAATGTTCATAAAATTTACTTCAAATAGGTCAGCTTGGTATTTTTTCTATAATTTTCATACTATGATGTTTCAGAATGTAAACTTTGGAGGAAATAGAAAATAGATTTCATGTTACCTGTGTTATAAATTCTAGACCTTGTTCTGCTATATTTTTGGATATATGATGTGAGGAAGTTAGTTTTCCTGAATGCTTTTGAAACATGTTTCAAATACGTCAACTTGGATTTTTTGTTATAAATTTATTTCAAAGATGTTTCAAACTGTAAAATTTGGATGAGACAAAGAAGAGATATATAGGTATCTATGCTAGAAATTTAAGAACTAGATTTGCAAAATTGGATATGTGGCATGTTGTGCAAATGTGTCCTTGGGAAGAAGCCAAAAGCAATAAGTTTTGGGATAAGTAGACTTGATGAAGTAAGAAGCAACATGTAGACCTCGTGAAGAAAAAAGAAACTAATAGACCTGGTAAAGGAAGAATCAACAAACATACTTGGTGAAAGCAGACGCAACTAAAAAACATTGTAAAGAATCAAACACATTCAGTGAAGTAGGTTGGTGCCTAGGAATATTTGCGGCAATGGGGATTGGTGTTTCCTATAGGTTGGTGCTCACAAATCTTGCAACATTGGGAATTGGTGTCTCATGTAGATTGGTGCTTATAAAGAAGCAAAGAGGATTAGTGTCCCTTGTACGTTAGTGCCTACAAAATAGCAAAGGGGATTGGTGTATCTTGTAGGTTGACACCTACAAAGCAGCAAAGGGGATTGGTGTCTCCTATAGATTAGTGCCTATAAAGCAACTGAAAGGATTGGTGTCTCTTGTTGCTTGGTGCCTATAAAGTAGCAGAGGGGATTGGTGTCTCTTGTAAGTTGGTTCCTACAAAACAACAAAGAGGATTTGTATCTCCTATAGGATGGTGCCTACAAATTGATGTAATAGTAGGTTGGTACCTACAAGATCTTTCATATAAAAAAAATTTGTGGTTTTCTCCCATAAGGGTTTCCATGTATACCTTGTGTTACTTGTTCAGTTTATGAGATTAATGTTTTATGATATTTGATCGGATTTAAATAAGTAAAAATTGTCATTATATTGATTCACTCCCCCCTCTCATTATAATTATGAATCCAACACTATACTATGAGGGTTTATTTCTCCTTTGATTTCTATATCTATTAATAATTGTTCATTATGTATACATGCATATTATAATTATGCATAAAATAGAGAATAGCAAAATAAAACTCACAAACCACAAATTAACACAAGATATAACTTGGGAAACCCTTTCGAAAGAAAACCTAACTCGAAGGTGAGGCTACTATGCTCTCTTTTTTTGAATGGAAAATGAATGCAAGTACAAAGAAATGAGGCTTGTGGCCCATGGGCTACTATGGTGCACAAATCCTCTCTATTTTCTCTCTTCTTTTCTAGTCTTGACAATTATTCTCATCTATTGAACAAAGTGCACTCCAATAGAATGAAACCCCTTTTCCTCATAGTGGTTTGATTATAACACAACTTGATAGCCTACTAGTGGTTATGTTTGACTCGTTGAACTCTTAGCTAGAGTTATAATATCGACTCTTCTAGAGTATTTCTCATCATGATCATGTGGCTAACCCTTTTTCCCTGAATAATGGGGGCTAACATGGCATCCTCTCAAATCATGGTGGTCAAAATAGGAAGGTTAACTTCCGACTGGCATAACTTTTTCATACAAACTCTAATTGAGACGATTTTTGCATTGTGGAAAGGTCTCTATGAGTATAATAGTAAAAGAAAGTGTGGCACTTATGAGGAAAATTTTTACCCAAAAAAAACATCATTAATGCCTCAAACTACTTTCAAAATGTTTCAGAACCCAATTTTCCAAACTAGGTCTCACTAGTAAAAATGGTTTCATGAGTTGATTCCTCCACTTTTCCACTCTAAAAGCTTATAATGATCCATTCCATATCACAAACTAATAAGGTAAGATATTTGCTTCCAAATTTCATTCCTTCTTTCAGATATTATAATCATAATTATTACAACATCATTGGATGTTGGATTGAATCGTCATTTTCTAGAAGTCCTATTCAAAATGGTGAGCACCTTGTTCTCCTTACCATGATTGAAATTTGTGATGCTTCAATATACCAACCTGACATATCTACATGGCACCCAGATATTCTTATAGGCATTGATATCCTTCAATGGCTACCTTGGATTTATGATTACAGAAGATTTTGAATGTGCTAGGGTAGGTTGGATATGAATAGATCAACTGGTTTTTCCATCCCTAACGGCTTTCTACTTCTTTTTCTAAAGTAATTATTTTTCTTAGTTGAAGATTGTTTTCACTTATACTTCAATTAGTTAATCCTTGAGACCACTAGCTTGCACATTAGTTACATTTATTCTTTGTTTGATTTAATTCATTAAATGTTTTATCCATTGATTAGTTAATCAACACGTGTTTTCTATTTTGGAATAAGGCTTCCAAAATTCTAATTTAATTATTAGGTCCATGGTAAGGATTTAACCTCCATGGAATATTTTTAGTATTAGTCAAGATAGAGGGTTGAGATTTACTTCAAAGGTAGTTATGCCTTTTTGTTTTTCTATTTAATTAAAAGAAAATGTCATGTGCACAGGTTTCATTGAGCTATTATTATTTAAAGTTGTTTTGTTATGTTTTCCTTGCTACATGTTTTTTTAAATGTATATGTTTAACTCATATATTAATTCATTTTATACTTAGTGATTATAATTTAAAATAAAGTTATAATTAGTTAATTTTTATGATTTTTTAAAGGTTGGCAATATGAAATGTATCATGAGGAAAGTGGCTTATTGATATTTACCATTCATTTAATTTATATGGTTTTTATGATCGTTTTCATAGAATAGGTAATAGTAGTAGTAATTTTAGCAATTTTTTTTTGTTTCATATGAAGATTGACTTACTCATCTTTTGATGTGATTGGTGACTTTTTTTTGGTCTCATGAAGGTTGTATAGATACACTCATAATTGAGAAAGATTTGAATAGGGTATCATTTTACCTAATAGGTTTTTTCCAATTCCATCAATGTTAAGTATGACAAAAAAAAATCACTTGAATAAAAAATGGATGAATGGAAAACCCAAGTTGAAGAAATCCATTATAGGGATGCACTCTTCCAAAATAAAAATTCTTCCATACTCAAGGAAAGCCAAAATCTAGTAATTTTTGGGTAGAAAAATTGTAAGAGGTCTATAATTAATTATGAGTTCCAGTTCCATCAATGAATGATGAATGGAAAACCCAAGTTAGAGATCCATTATAGGGATGCGCTCTTCCAGAATGAAATTCTTTCCATACTCAACAAAAGCCAAAATCTAGTAATTTCTGAGTAGACAAATTGTAAGAGGTCTATAATTAATTATGAGTTCAAGAAATGCATTGGAATCCTTGAAAGTTGACATGGAAAATGTGTTAATATGTAAATTTAATAACTTATTGTTCATTGTAAATGATATATTGTTTTAGAAACAAGAAAATTGGATTCAAGCTTTCATTGTTAGTCTTTTTCCCATTTGTTTCTTCATCTACTTCAAAGATTTAGAAAATCAGAGTAATGAGATGGCTCTCGTATAAGAGGGTCTTTAAAACTTTGGTTTCCAAATTTTAAACTTGAAAATATTCCATTCTAGCATCCTTATATAGGTGAGGCTCCCTTATCCATCCTTATATAGGTGAGGCTCCCTTATCTCTCACACATATGTTTTGGAAGCAATAGTAACACATCAAGTAAATTCATTCTTTTCTTACTTGAAATTAGAAAAGAAATTGGGCTTCTTATCTATGTCATAATTTGCATAAAGGTGGATGGGAGTGAAGGATTACCACTCTTGAATTTTGGTAAATTATGACAAGTGGATATAAGTTCTTGAATTTTGATCAATTATGACAAGTGGATATAAGTTCTAGTTATAAATGTAATACTTTCTAACGCAAAGTTTGTTAAGTTAAATGAATCACTTGATAATATTATACCTCAAGTAAATTGGAGAGTTAGATTTTACTATAAAAGATTAATGTTTTGAGAAATAGGTTTTTAGAAATAAAAAGGCAAAGGAGAAAAAAACAAAATTGGCCAAAACCTCAATTAAAAAAAATAAAAAAAATCTTTTATTTATCAATGTTGAAAAAATTTGATCTTTAAAAAGTTTTTAAAATAACAAATAAGCAAAAATCTGAAAATTACTTCAATTAAAAATAATCTTTTTATTTTTGAAATTCAACACCCAAACATCCTTTATCTCCCTTAAAAAAATCACAAATCAACCCTAAAAAAAGAAAAAAGAAAAACAGAAAGTGATATTTATAATATAAATAATATGTTATTAAAAGCACAAGAATATGACACACTCAAAACCTTTCCTCATCAAATCCTTAAGCTCCTCTTTGAATATTTACTTAACAAAATTTTAATATAACTTTTAATCATAAAATTGAATGTAAATATATTTTTTTGTCTAATTAAAAAAAAAAAAAAAAAAAAAAAAAAAAAAAAAAAAAAAAATTATTATAGCAACGCACATTTTTATTTTCTCTAAACATTCAACTTTCAATACAAATTGTATTGTGAAAATATACATAACCAAAAGAAAATTATACTAATGAAATTTAAACTGCGTTTTGTTAACAATATGAAGAAATTACTTATAAATTATATTCTTATAAATGAGATTAATCTTATTCTAAACTCTTCAATTGCCTATATTCATTTTTCCATATCAAATGCCAATTATCGGTTTCTTCATTCTGTATTGAGTACAATTCACGCACTCCCGCCTCGGTCGTCAATTTTCATGGATTCCGGACACTAACTCGTGGACGACTTCCAGAAAGTTCAATTAGAATATGGTGTACGAGTGCAGTGGTCATGTGAATTTCAAGTTCTCAGCAAATACATATGTTCAGCAGATGCTATTACAGAAGGGTTTTCCAAACGTTCATCTAATGGCCAGAAATAGCAAAGGCAAATCACTTTCCCAATCAAGAAAAAGTTCATCTAATTTGTTTAACTTTCTGATGCAGCCAAACTACCATATTGGTATGAAACTGTTGCAAACACATGAACTTTTTACCGATAACTACTTATAATGGATTGAAACTGCAGCGCTCACGGGGTTCGTCCGTTATGTTTAATATCTCCTTCACACTGCCATTGCAGTGCCTGAAAATGTTTAATGTGCTTTACACTCTTACAATCAAGTAATCCTCTAAATGTATTTTGTTGCAGGCATTGGAAATCGGCAGGCAATAGTTACCGAAGACGAGTTAGAAAACGATCAAGAACAGGAAATGCAAAACCCTACATTAAACAGATCAGTTTCTTTGTCGACAGAGTGTCATCATCAAACCTATATCGTCTGGTAACATCCTTCCTGAAGTTCGAACTATTCCCCTTTGATATTGTTTTACAGTGAAGATCGACTTGTCGGAAGTTACTTAAAATTTTGAGTTAGGATCTTAGCATTGGCAAGTACTAAGGTGCAGCGTTATACAGAGCCGACAGTGAAAAAGTAAAGGAATGATTTTATCTTTCCAACCTGGCTCTGCATATAACTAAATATGCATGACATTCCAAGAAATCCTGGTCACATTTTGGGCAAAATTGACCGAAACTTGGGATAGGGTAAAATGTGCATAAGTTGAACGATTATTTAAAAGTACATAAAATGTTCATAAGTTGAAAGGTTATTGAAAAGTTAATAACTTCAAAGCAAAATTGAACGTGGGAAAGGGGCAAAAACGTTATAAGTTGAAAGCTTGTTTGAAAGAAATTTTTCTCGATTAATTTTACATTAAGTTTATTAATATTAATAATCAATGGTTTATTATTATTCAATTTATTTCATTATTCAATATTAATATTAATAAATTATTAAATGTTCATAAGTTGAAAGATTATTTAAAAGGATTTTTTTTTAAGTTTATTAACATTAATTAATTAATAGTTGTTTCACTATTTAATATTAATATTATTGGTTGGTATTTTCAAATGTGATCAAATTTGTTATAACTAATTGTTGTCAATCAACAATAATTATTAGTGGTTATAATTCACAAATGTGGATTGACTCATTCACCATTATTCAAGGAAGATCATGCCACCTAAAATAATCTAGAGAAACCCACAAGAGAGTAGAGTTTCACTCTTTAAGTATCTAAATCCTTGGTTATTAACATGTTTTCTTATGTTTGAGATTTGAAATACTCAAAAGCAATTTTAGATCTTACTCCAAAACCAAAAAATAGTTTTAGTCTAGATAGTATCCACAATAAAGCTCCTATCCTTTATGGTTATCAATGAGGGCACATCAAATAAGGTTATGTACTACCTAGTAATAGCTAGCCTTAGTCCCTTACATGAGAAGAGATAAAGGTCCTTGGTCATTAACATGTTTCCTTACAATTGAGATTTGAGATAATCAAAAGTAATTTTAGATCTTACTCCAAAACCAAAAAATAGTTTTAGTCTAGATAGTATCCACAATAAAGCTCATATCTTTGGTTATCAATGAAAGTACATCAATAAAGTTATGTACTACCTAGTAACAACTAGCCTTAGTCTTTTACATTAGAAAGATATAACCCCAGTAATAGTGTAACCTCTTGCCCAAAAAAATTGTTAGATAGATATATGCAATGCCTCCCTATAATCAAATATCCAATTTCTAGCTAAAATAATTGTCTATACGAATCCTTCCTTATTTCCCGATTAAAATGTTAAAAAGTAAGTAGTTGAAGTGTGTAATTAAGATTGAAAATGCTCAAAATATCTCCGTTGTCACTTTTGAATGGAAAAACTCAAATTATAAATGTGATAAGTAATAAATAATTTATTACTATTTAAGATTTAAACATTTCATTTAATAAACAAGGTTAAAATTTACCCAATCTATGGACAAATATCAAAGTCAATTGAAAGTAGACAAGGACACATATCAAAGTTAATTGAAAGTAAATTCGGAAAGTCATGTAGTGTCTGTCTCCAGCAGATAGTTGTGTGATTATCTTATATGACGATAAAATGTTTCAATCGCCCACTGGCATTGCCTATCAACTTTTTCCAACCACAACAATTTAGATATTCGTGATAATAATAATAAAAAATAGTTGTTATATCTTGAAAAAACAAAAATTATTTGTTTGCTTTACGTAAAGACAAAAATTTGGCATAAAGCTGTGGGGTTGATCAACTAAGGGTCATAAACATCACTGTAGTGGGCTTAATACACTACAATGGGATGTGGGCATTAAAAACAATAACAAAGAAAAAGAACTAATTCCACATCTCACATGCCTGCACCAGTGGAACAACATTTTGGCCATATCTTTGGCCAAATAAAGTAAAAAAAAAATCTAATTCCACATGTCGTGCCTCACCACTGGAATTTTTCCATATCTTTGGCTAAATAAATTCAACATTGGATGAAATTTGGATAGTAAATCACCAATGGAATTTTTCCATATCTTTGGCTAAATAAATTCAACATTGGATGAAATTTGGATAGTAAAAATTTGCATGTCCACTCATTTCAGCCTGAAATATCTATTTTCCCTTCCCTCACAAATGGCAAAATCCAAAATACCTTATTATCGCCATTATTCAGTCATATGGTCTCGGTTGTTTCATTGTATACCACTGATACCTAGCGCATGCATCCACAAAGAATCAACAGATGAGTCATTAATTCTGTTTTTCGAAAACAATAAAACACATTGCTTCCAAGAATATGCATAGCATGGGGAGGGCAACACTTCCAAACTTAGAAACGTTGCAAAGCTCCCATCCCCTGATTGAGTTCAAGTTTTGCGTACACCATTGAGGCACAAAGAAGTGCAGTACCTTCAATAGAGTAGGTGTTTTATTTTCCCATGCTCTGAGAGCCACAACTCTGTTTATTCTCTGTACCTGGAAGTTAAGAAAGCAATGATTTTCATACAAGAAAGACAACATGCTTAAGCAAAGTTTAGAGCATAATTTATAAATGCATAAAACCATAGCAGTCTAACACAAAAGGATTGGGACTTTAATCGCCGGTTAATAGAGCAAATCCTCATTGTACAACATCTTTTTAATCCATTGAAGAAGCTATGTTGGTGAATTGTGGCTGCCATCGGCTAAGTAATTATAGTTGAATTGTGCAGGTTCATTCTATTATTTCCTATATTTCAGTGTTTATCCATTCTTGGGTGTGCACACATGTAAATGTACATTTCTTAATATGTTATTTGCATCTTGCCAGATGACATATTGTTCACATTCCATACCATTGGTTCCAAGTCCTATTCTAATCCCATATTACCAGGCAACAATAGTCAAGAGCAAGCCAGCGACTGTGGGAACTTGACATGTAGGATTTATTTGTTTCTGTTCATCCCCAGAGTCCTGTTTGAACCACATTAACTGCACCTTATTGTGATCAAGTTACAGCTAAATTTTGACTTCAGAAATTAGAATTGTTTCGTAAAAATTTATTGGTTGTATACAATGATGTCAAGTAGGCTGTAATATCTCAAAATGGTCACTCAGAACATTGTTATTGAAATAAAAAGGAAAAAGCTCAAATCAAACTGCTAACTAGCGATAACGAGTGAATGATACCCACAGGACTAACATTGATAGTGTTAACCACACATATATACCGAACACATTTTTTTTTCCAGGCACCCACCCACTATTAAAGCTCAAGGAAAAATATACAATGATGTGCCTAAAATTTTGAACATTACATAGAGTGCACCCCTATCAGAGCATTACTCAGTGGTAACATACTCATCAGGTCTCACATAAAATACACCAGAGTTTAAAATGATATTGACAAGGAAAGATGTTCAAAAACACATTTGCAACAATTGAAGAATTGCTTTGGCAACATCTTCTAAGATGTCTTTTCCAGAAGGTATCAGTACATTTCACATTCCAAATCTGCCAAAACTCTTGACGTCTTCAATTATAGTTGGCTTTTGGGCCATGTCTTGGCAAGCTTTGAAAGCTTGATGCCATAAGGCCTTGCAAGTTACTTGAGGAACAAGCTATTGTCTACTTATGACATCAACTGCTAGCTAGTAGCTACATATAAT
This sequence comes from Pinus taeda, assembly GCA_000404065.3. Taxonomy (NCBI): domain Eukaryota; kingdom Viridiplantae; phylum Streptophyta; class Pinopsida; order Pinales; family Pinaceae; genus Pinus; species Pinus taeda. The sequence continues at coordinate 10,690 of APFE031460704.1, forward strand.
TCCACAGAAAATGCAAGTGACATATGGCCAAATACCAAACTAGACGAGGGAATGGATGCTCAACATAGCTTGCAACCAGAATCAATATTTCTTGAGCTTAAATAAAATAAATTACTGTATCTCAAGCACTCTCTATATGAGGAATTTCTTGCAATGGCTCTCAGTGTCTTCAATTGTAAAATACAAGCCTGAATTTCTTGTAGTTCACAGGGTTGCCACATAAATCAATCCACTTTATGAATCTTACATGAACAAAGAGGAACTACTACCTGAAAATTGTTCAGACAGAATGGAAAGACATGAAGTCCCACTTGTTATATCATATTTTTATCTTTATTTTGCATGAAATGATTCATTCTAAAATGCAGCAGACACTTGAAGTTTATGTTAAAGCAGCAAATAACAAAATTTCCAAAAACACATTAGCGACCTCACAAAATGGATCTCACTCTATTCAAATTGCAAAAACAACAATCATAACTTCAAAGTTCACAAATAATTCTTAAACAAGGGGATATTGGTATCCAACATAATTCCCAGTAAATTGAACAAATAAAGATGCATACTCCTCGATATAATGCTTTATTGCAGTGCTGTTAAGACTTGAAGAGGCGAGATGCAAGACATGTAATGAAAGCATAAAAAATTGATACCATCTCACTATAATTGAACAAGTAATATCCATCTGATCAACAACTATTTTTGTTTTCTAGTGAGATTGTCTTAAACAAAAAACTAGATCTTAAATAGGTTACCATGCCCTAGATTCTAGAACTGACAATCTATTCTTTATTAAATCCTGCCCCATCATTTGCACAAGCTACTGATCAAGATGACACGCATACTGAAACAATGAAAAGGATGAAAAATCCCCTATTACGTATATTTGTGGTTGCATCTATTGTTACCTTATAGTTATATGAGACCGTGATCTCATTACACAGTTCATACAATTCAGGAAAACAGTCTCTGACTTCATGGAACAAACTGACACTAAATAATACAACAAATTGTAAAATCGACTTTAATGTGATCATCCCCTTTTGGAAGTGCAAACAAATGCATATCTACATTAATGTAACATTTAAATTTAAAATCGAAGAGAAGATGTTGCTTCCTTCACAACTACAAGATGCTTTTGAATTGAGCAATTTATTTACCTTGCTGCCCCATCACTTCCATTAGCTGATTTATCATATAATTGGAGACAAACAACTTCAGGGCCAGTCTCAGAATTGTAATTAGAACTAAAGAAAAGACACATTCCATGCTTGATGTCATCGAGGACAAGAAAAGATGAAGAGTTAAATGATGTTCTTCAGAGAGAAAGAGAGAGAGAGAGATCGAGATCGTAATAGAAACTAAACACATAACAATAGGAGCACGAGTTCTCATGCATTTAATGTAGTAGGATTTTAATTATCCATTAGTATTCATGTCTTATACATCAATATATGGCAGAAAACTGGTAGTGCCCAGACAGAGTATCTGGCAATATTTTCTTTGATATCTTAGTAAAGCTCATATCTAGTTAAATTACAATATTGCATAGACCAATAGAGAAGGCCTGGAAGTTGGTGGGAATTTTCTACCGGTAGTTGCATATAAAGGAACATTAAGCATAGAACTTTCTTTTCAATCGAACATGGAAAATATATAGGAGAGACTGAAATTTATCCTTGTTTACAAAATGACATCTCCACAAAACTTTCCCTGCATCCTGCTTGCTTCCATCAGCATCCTGAATCATATGCTGCTCCCCCTTGCAATTCAGGACCCCTGAGGCGTGGGTTGTTTTCAAAACTGGACAAAAAAATTTCTTTTATTAGATCATCCTTTAAAGAACAAATGGAAAGCTTTACTTGTAGAAAGCCACACAAACATGATTAGTAAGAGTAAATATGTTGTTGGCTCTCAATCTCTTTTCACTGTTCAGATAAATCTACAGATGTTCATCAACAATTGTAACAAGACAAAATTGTATTGCAAAATAAAGTTATTTGTTAATTCCTGCAGCTCTCATCTACTCATGAAAATGTCCCGTATGAGGACATGAAATGCAACAAAAATAGATGCAAGGCACTTTTCCGCTACTGAAGGAACATAATGCTACTTGCTAAAGAAATCAAATAGGATTTTGCTTGGTAATATGTGTCATAATCTAATATAATATTATATAATAATTTTTATAATATCATATACATGTATGTCTAGCACTGACCATGTGTAATGGCAGTTGAAAAGAGATTAAGAGAGGAAAAGTGACCTCTCGGTAGCTTGTACTCTTACCACTGAAAAAAGAGATATCTTTCCATTATGTTATCTTTAGACTGTTTAAAGAAGGATGGCATAATCCATAAAGCACATCCATGGCACAGTGAGATGATTGCAAAGTTGCTTTTCTGACCATCCTACTTAGTTTGCTTGTTTAATCCTAAAATTCATCCCATTCAAAAGATAATATAAACCTACAAGAGTACTTTCAAGAAGTTATATGCTAGATTTTCAGGCATCAATTAAGTTGCATGGCTAGAATCAGCATGTAGTCTACTTATCAAATAATCTGCATGCCATATGAGGTAATGCATGAAATTCATTAATATCTGTAAAAACATAGCATACACCTAAGAAGCCCACTAAATCATACACCCATTTCTTTGCATATCCATTACCAGCCCAAGAAATGTGAGGCACATGGAAAAGTAAGGGATGAAGGCAAGAGAGAAAGAAAACAGTAATTTTCCTGTGTATTCTCACTGGTGGTATTAAAGCTGCCTTCAAGTTAATTATGATTTGTATATGATAGAAAGGAAGAAGCAAACAAAGCACAGCAAGATGGTGGTCAAGCCATTATTGACAGTAACTAGTTTCATTGTGATGCTAATAGGTTTGGATCATAAATACATGAAGCTAGAGGGCAGATTCAAAACAAGTATTATTCATTGGCATAGTGTAGTTACAACTTACAATGCATGGTCCTTATTAAACAATCTTCATTAAGGGAATGACAAGCAGCATGAAATTTTGAACAATAATTGAAAGGTCTTAAAAGGCATGTCAAAATGCAAAATGTATTTACCTTTTAAAACTGTGAAAGCCTGACTTAAGGTGACACATAACAGTCAATTGTTCATTTCAAGTGCATTATGGTTATTTGACCAAATAACTAACGCTGGACATGGAAATACTTCAAGATAAAAAGCATAGCATCTTTTTCGTTCATAACTTGCCACTGTGCATACTTGACACATGTTCTCCATGTTTAATCAAAACCCCTCGCAACATTGTAGGGGCCACATTTCTTAATCCAGAATGGAATGTATATGGTCCCCAGATATCTAGCCCTTATGTTATTTCTACTGTTGGCCTATGATTTACTTGAAATACAACGAGAAGCAGGGAAACCCAAGCAACAATTATCCTTATAGTGGGAGCACTTTGGATTGGAAACATCTATGTTCTGTATCACTGGCTTCGTATTTCCACCTGTATGTTCATTGGTTCTTATTGCCAGAATTAGGCTTCCTCTTCAATTAGTGACCAATTTTAGATTCAAGCAATGTAGAAAGTCAATCTGAAGTCTGCACACTTATTACACTTTCAGATCTGCAAATTTGGAAGTTGGAATAACATGGAATGATCTATATAAAGATAGGAAAAACCTAAAGGCCACAAGTTAATTGAAACTCAAGTTAGCTCTTGCGTTAGGCTTTGGGTTAGTGCTCACTCTTTAGTTTAGGTTGGCCGACTTGTTAATGTTTTCTTTTAAAAATTTGAAGGCATGTTATATTTTCTAAAGGGAGGATTGTGGGTTATGGTTCCAAGGCACCCAGAAGTGCATGAGTTGATGGACCAATCCTTCACTAGAAGAGTTGATCAGGAAGAGCAGTCCCCCAACTACCTTGAGGACAGCTCAGCATCCCCTTGGGACAGTTGACAGATGCCAAGAACATTCCTCAACCATCCTTGGGATAGGGAAACACATCCCATGTTCTGCAGGAAAATTCCCACAGAAAGAGGATGTTTCCTCCCGTAAACCACAGTAATGGAGATGGGTCATCATCCTACCTTGAAGCAAGCAAAATATGTCATAGATAATTGCCACTAGATGATTGTGCAAACGCTGTGATTATTTCAGTTAGCTGAATGCTTTGCTAATAGGGAAGTAACTGTAGGATTGAATTGAGATGATAGTACTTTAACATGCACAACTAACATTCACAAACACCACAAATAGGTTGATGGGCATACAAATTAATTTCTTTGAAATGAGGATTAGATTAGCTGGAGTTCAGCAAAATCATCTCTTTAAGGTACATATTCTATAATATAGTATAATATACAGTTTCAATATGAAAATCTATGTTGCACTGTCACTTTGTATTTTGCATCCAGGATTCTTAAATAGCAGCAAAGCAAATGTATACAGTGGTAGCAAAGCATAAAGCCAGAAAATCCACAGAGAGAATTGATCTTGGGGACATGAACAAATGGATACCATAAACATTAAAGTGCAAACATTCTTGTAAAAAACTCTTCCAAAATCATGGTAGAAAAGATGCTAAGAGAAAGATCCTCACTTTGTCATTGGAAAGCGTTCAAATGGTCCAGTTGTTGGAATAGTCCCACACAAATTATTATTGGAGACATCCCTGCAAGTGCAAATCAAATCATAACAATACACCATTAAGACTTGGAGTAATTTATATTCAATCGTTATATGTAAATTGAAAAAAAAAACATAGATTATGTACAAGAAATCGACTTACGCGACTTTAAGGTTTGAAATTTTGGTAAGTTCCCTGGGAATTTGTCCAGCCAGTGAATTATTGTTAAGGCGTCTGTTCATTCAGTAATGATCATACAACCATCAGCAAGCAATCATATAATATGAACAGTGAAAGAGAACTGGAGCACCTCAGTTTATTATCTGAGACAATATATCTAAGTTATAATCCCAGTTTGGATGTTTTCATTATGACCATTTAGGCATAACAGAAAGAAAACTTACAAAAATACAAGTGCCTTCAAATTCCCCAATGATCGAGGAATTTCACCCGTAATGTTGTTGTTATACAAGTCCATGCTTATAAGGCTCTTTAGATTGCCAAATTCCTCTGGAATGCTTCCTTGAATATGATTTTTGTAGAGCTCACTGCCGAACAATGAAAAAGTAAGGTGAATTTCAATAATGATATGACATGCAATTCAAACAAACAACCATATAACTATGATCATAGCATCCCTTTTTGCTTCAAAAGATCAAACTTAAAACCAACCCCTCAACAGCCATCTGTGCCTATACCTTTCAACAAATACATGTCCTTCCCCTCGAAGAGAAAAATCATAGCACACAGAAATGCTATGTCTAAAGAAAAAGTTGTCAATGTTTGCATGCTTGTCTCAGCAATTCAAACAAACAACCATATAACTATGATCATAGCATCCCTTTTTGCTTCAAAAGATCAAAACTTAAAACCAACCCCTCAACAGCCATCTGTGCCTATACCTTTCAACAAATACATGTCCTTCCCCTCGAAGAGAAAAATCATAGCACACAGAAATGCTATGTCTAAAGAAAAAGTTGTCAATGTTTGCATGCTTGTCTCAGCTATGTATAAAACAATAGAAAATATATAATATCAATAGTAAAATCCATTTGTTGTGTCCATTTTCCGTGGGTGTAGGCTAATCACAGTATGAAGGCATAACCTACCTATTCTTTATGTTTATAATCACCACTGTTACTATCTTCATACAAACAGGAGAAGGGATACTTTCCTTTACTTCCATGAAAGCACTGTAACAATCACGTCCTTGAGTGATTATTAAACAATTATTCCAGATTACTGATTTAAGCAGGATTTTGCTTAGAATAGGTACAGGAAATTGGTGGTTAGATGCAGCATGTTCCTATTGAATCATAACAGTTCAATTTCCACAAATTTAAATTACTTGCACACAGAACATAGAACGTTATGCCATGGTAAAAGTTTCCAGAAAATGGAAAACTGGATATTTCTTATGCTGGCAGGTCAAAAGCTGTCTGTGGTACCTTTATAAGCTTAGCCCATGTACAACAAGAGGAAGAATTTTATTTTCTTCATCGAAATACTAAACAGAGATACAAAGATACGTTGGTAAAAGGGAAATATCTTGCTGTATACACATCCCTGCGTTCTGTCTGTTTATCCAGCCAAGACATGTAATTTAAATATTTATGAGGGAAATCTTAACCAGGAAGGCAGAAGTGAACCGAGAAAACAAAGAAGCTTAGCTCTCACTGGTGTGATCCAAGCCTGGGTTCAGCGATGTTTGTTGGTTTCACTTGTAAACCGTAACAACAAGGCCTATCCCATGCACACAAATGGCGAGAATTCATTTGGATTTGGAACAGATGACAATTATTGGTAATTGCTGCACATAAAAGCGTCATCTAGCAGACTTGGCAAACTATTAATAATAAAATATCATTGGCATATATAGGACTCAATAACCATTTTAATAGCCCATAAGCATCTATATTTTCAAGAAATCGTCCGACTCTACACCGAACAATTTCATGATTGAAAGAAATGAGTTGAGGTAGTTAATGAAAAGCTGTGACCTTCAAGAGCATGATCTGCCAAGAAAGTAAAGCTGAAAACATAGAGAAAATAAATATAGAATTTTGAAACAGAAAACTTACAGGTATTGCAAGTGTTCAAGCCTCCCAAGCTCAGGCACAAGACTACCGGAGAGATTCGAATTACCCAGGTCTCTGCACAGGTGGCAAAAATAACGAGATGTCACCCAAATCCATCAAAACATCTTATTTTTATTAAAATTTATGTTTCTTGGAAAAGAATTGTTTAGTTTTTCAACAGAAACCCGTCCTGGCTCTATTAAAAGAAAAAATGATGATATTTATAATATCAACGAGACACTACAGCAACTACAGACAATAAATAGTTTCGTTTATTCATAGAATCCGATAACACAGATCCTAGATCATGGAGAAAGTCATTTAAGATCCAAGAAATATGTGTGACAGAGCCAATATCCTCTGAGAGAAGGAAGAAGAGAAAACAAATTGAAATAACAAGGGCGCTTACATCCTGGTAACACGGTTGTCCTGATTGCAAGTGATGTGGAACCAAGTGCAAGGATTGACAAGAGTAGGATCCCAACTCTGCAAAACATTGAGCGGATCTGATAAACTCCTCCTGAAAGCATGAAGCGCATCCCCCTCAGAATTGGATGACACGGTTAGGACTGCACTCAATCCCATAACTACCATAACAAGGGCCAGCTTGCAGAGGAAACCCTGCGCCATGATGTCTTGAATTATGATTCAGTTCCTCCTGAACCAATTCACAATCTTCTCGTCCTAACCCACAAGATAGAACAAGAGAGCTTTTGTTTTTGGTGACAACCCAGAGCCAAAAAAAGATAGTAATTTATCCTCGCAAAAGTCCCCTATAAAGACCGAAATTAAGGGCACCCCCAACAAACTGCCCCAATTTTTAAGGCCACCGACCAGGTAAAGCTCAAAATTGAACTTCTTCTCGTAGGGAGAAGTCCTTCCAGAAGCAATCAGCCCGCAAGGGACATGGCATATCCCTAGTCAACAAACGCGGCTTGGAAGATTCATGGATGGATACAAGCCGTGGCTGCTACTGTGATTGACTTCAGGAAAAATTATATTTGACCTCCCAAATCAAACTCCAGCAGTTAGAATTGCACAAATTATTAAGTGGGTATGGTGTCAGACAGCGCTGTAGGTGTGCGCGCAATACAGGCATTTCAATTTTCTTGACCCATAGAAGAAGCGTGTATGACTGATTGACTGACTCACTGAAAACAACCAGAGAAAGAGACGGGGAAATAAGACAAGGAAAAGACGAGGAAATAAGGCAAGGGAAAATGACACTGTTGAAACACAAAGTTTTTATACAGATAAACAGTGCTATGGTAACACCCTTTGCCCGTCATCTAAAGAGCGTACTCTGAGTAAAGTTATCATTACAATAAAGTACAGACAGAGCTCTGGAATTAAAAAATATTAATAACAGTAGTCCAACAGAGTCAGAAAAATGTTATGGACTGCAAAGGTTGGTACAATCTACTGAGTAACAGTTGAAATGACATATATATCCCACGGATACAGGGGCTAATACCAACATCCATCTGGATATCGTGTGATAGAGGGCAGTAACATTATTGACTTTAATGGATTCCCCGATGAGAATATAGAGGAAATACCCTGCGCCAACCATAAAAAATCAACCACAAAAATTCAACAACTTGATGGAAATTGATGCCTTTTAACCACTACCCAGAGTCCACGCCCTGTGCCAAGAGGAAAAAATCAACAACTTGATGGAAATTGCTGCCTTTTAACCACCACCCAAAGTGAAAAAAGATGCCTTCCAAAGAAAAGAAGTTCACAGAAAAAGGACAGGCGAGAAGGCTTAAAGGAGATAGCAGCTAATGTCACGCAACATGCCAAAAAACTGTGATAGTAACGTTGACCCAATTTGGGTGGTGGTGGTTGTGCGCGCTAGAGGATTCAATTGGAATTTATGAGTTCTTGGAATCCAATCTCAAGTACACCGCATTGTTTCACTTTGAGTTTCACTAACCATAGTTAGCAGAAAAATTATGAGAGGCCATTAGTGAAAGTCCCTCCAGCAACATTGCAGCAATCTTTCTGTAATGAGTATGGAACATTCAAATTTTGGCAAAGCTGTATGTGAAAAGAGTTTCCCTCCCAACCTTAATACAGGTCATCTAAACTGAAATGATTTTAGCAGATGGTGATCTATTGTCTCTAATGGAAATTGAATGAGAATGGTCTCTGATAGAAATGAATGAGAGTAAATACAATTTAGAGTGTTGGTGAATGAGAAACCATGAAAATAATTGAGAGATTTCGTTTAATGAAAGGGATTAATGTTAATAAATTAGATATAAATAAGGTTTTAAATAATTAA